>JAVQJF010093432.1:0-10175 GCA_036023855.1 Gadopsis marmoratus
ACATACATACATACATACATACATACATACATACATACATACATACATACATACATACATACATACAGGCAGGCAGCTCCTCTTGCATTCAGTAAGCAATGCATTTCATTATGCCACTGGGATCCATAACCTGAAACACATACAATCTCTTGTAACATGCTGCAGGGCTGGCAATGCAACACAAAGACTCTCGGGGGGTTGCAACACCAGAAAATAAGGGTCTGCTCCTTAAAAGGTGTCTCAGATAAAAACAATGATCATAGTCATCATATATTCTTCAGGTTGTGTGAAAAGCATACAGTAGCATCAAGAACAGCCTACAAGGGGATATCACACAGCTGAGTGATTGCCTGTGTCTCTGTGGACCAGCAGCAGGAGCTTATAATCCATATCCTTCTCCCCAAAGGGATGCTTGGCTTGCATCTCATCTCTGCTCAGCCTTAGATTGAAAATTTCAATCATTTTATTCTTGGCTCTTATCCCTATCTCTTTCAACTATATTTGTCAGTAAGTGCAAAAGCTTCACGTCTGGAACAAAGAAATCGGAGGCCTCCATTGTCCTATTTCTCGACTTTAGGACAGAGTAAGATTGGTATGTCAAAGTAATTTACTCTGATCCTCAATCCAGCGTACTGCAATACTGTGGTAGCGCATAAAACACAGTGAAGCTACACTGCAAGCTACAGTGAAGAATTTGATGCTTTCTGTACCTGAATTTGACTGTAACACAACAGAGCACATTCGAATCGACAAAACACAATGAAATGAAGAAAAGCTCCATATCAATTTGACTACACATGCAGCATAGAAAAGCGTGATGCACGTATAGAAGACACAACCAAGTACTGAAATGGTGCAGGTTCCAAAGAAGCTACCATGGGACACTAAAACCATATGGTTGGGAGTCATAGCATAAAAAAATAATATGTTAGCCTGTACATTATATACACCTGCTATGCACTGGAGGCAAAGCAGATAACTGCAGTAATATCTGATTCATGCTTTCAGAATGGTAAAACTATAGTAAATGTAAACCTGATTCTTTTATAGCCTCTTTCAACATTGACATACAGTATCATCACCTTTAAGTTCACCAGCTAGTCGCTAACTGTGTCTGCTGTCGTGGTCCTAAGTAAGTAATGTACAGTGGGTTTGTTTCAGACATAAACGACGCTATGAGAGTGAACCAAGCAGTAAAGCTGTGGGTCAGCCAGCTGAACAATGAGCTGAAACTCACTATAAAGTTCCGTAAAGTCGAGGGGAGGTGCAGATTTGGGTGATAATTCTCTGTAGTTTCATCACTATGAGTGATCTCTTTCACATTGTCATATTGTTGTCACATTCAGTTTACCGATGGCCGCCGAACATTCCCAACATCATTTAACTAGCAAGTCAGAGACTGCTGTACTATTTTAGGTCTATTAGAATGCTCCTGCTGCCTTTGAAGAGTCAATCATGAGTTGCGGCTGAGCATGCCTGTTAATGATTGGTAGTCACACCCTCTCTCTTTCACTTGTGAGTTCACATATGCAGTTAAGACTTTGTTCTTCCAAACACAAACTGTCCATTTTTCCTATTATTCTTCCTAATATGTGAAGCTGGCCATTTAAAAACCGTTAAAGGATGATAAAAGCAACCACAAAGCAAGAGCCAATTATGTCTATTGAAAATTTAATCTCAAATCAATGTGATTTTTCCAGCAGTGTTTAAATAAATTAATACACAGTTGGCTGTCTAAATGCAGAAATGTATTGTTCCTGAGAGCACCTTCATCAAACTGTTATGGAGAGAGGAGTTCAGTGGCTCGGGAGATGAAGGAGATAGACCATGCACGCTGTTCATGGTTGGCTGAGTGAGAAACAAAGCAGGCCTGCGGTTAGTAGGCTAGAAGGCAATACCTGCCTTCAAGTTGTCACTGAGGAAACAGAAGTCCTTCTGGCTCATTGCCGAGCACAGAGAGGATGTGGGAGAGTCTGCCACTTCAAAGCAGCCTGTTCACTTAAGCTCAAAAAGGACAGAAAATACTTCAGGCAAGACAATTGAGCATATGCAGTTTAATGTGTAAAATCAACAAGAGGGCCATGCTTCAAACAAACATCTGTTTGGTACAATAACCTAGAGTTAATATGGCAATAAGGAAATTAACTCTGCGACAGTGTAATTAAATAATACATCAAGATATCCATACTTCCTGCAGTAAGTATGTGTATGTTTATATTCCACGATATGTTCACTAAGTCGAGAGTTTTCTCATATGTGCAGGAATATCATATTTATGATAGATTTATTGAGTGACGAAACATTCACAGACCGGGTGTAATAAGGATTATTATGATGAGGTTTACAAGGTTTGCCAGTATGTGTATCTAGAACTGCGTACCTTTACTGAGAGCTGTGACAAAGAGGATAATACAACAGCAGTCAACAGTGCCTCTGGCAAAGATTTAGCTCCAAACATCACTACTGCCATGTTTCTTCCAATTACTAGGAAACCCTGAGCCTTGAAGTTGTATTGACTTGTGCCAGGAAGACACTATGGAATTAGCCAGACAGAGCTGTTTGAGCAATGTGGCAGCAGTAATTAATATGGTCTGGTAGTTGGTCAGTGGATAATGGGCATTTTGTGTCAGAAATCTGTACTTGCGCTGTTGTACTGAGATGTTGGGACCAAGTAATTATAGATTCATAAACACAAAGTTTTGCGGGACAGAGGAAAACAGAAAGACAATGTGTAAAGTGCTCCCTAATGGCACTGACTGCATAATGGAAGCTTATGATAATGACAAAACCCTGTCAGCCATAGATGCCCATCTACATCGTCCCAATAATGTGTGAAAATAGCAAAATTAAATGTTTAAATTTAATTGACTTGTGTTTATGTTGAAAAGAGAAGGATTTGGCTTTTAGCTACCTGAATTAAGTCCGTGATTTCATCTATGTTGTACGTTCCATCTACAACATTCAAAATAGCATGTTTGAATTTGTTTGATTTTTTAGGCCCAGAAACCCTCTATTTCTCAATCTGCTTCTTACCCTGGGGAACGTAGTCCTACATCAGCCAAAAAAAAAATGCCAAAGTTGAAAAAGACGATTAGATTTCTGTATTTGTGCTTTTGTCTGTGCTCTGTTCACGGATTTGAAGTGGGCGTGTTCCAGTTGGGAAAAGGTGATGCCACGTACTTCTGAGCACCAATCAGGAGACATAATGCCATACATACTGTATAACCTGTTTATCAAATATCATATTCCTAGTTAAATACTGATCAGATTGAAGCACGAACAGTATTTTCCAATATTTAAACATAACACAACACTTCCCTAACATTGTTTGCTATAATAGTCTTTTTGTAGCCTAAACCTACCAACACATGACAGCTTCCAGTGTTAATCATCCAGTGCATCAAAGCACCCACCTCAACCTCCTCTCTACTTCTCTACAGTATAGGAATATCAACTTCTAATGTCTTCTCTTTTACGGTGTTTTATGATGTATGCTACCGGTTTTATGTCATGTGCGCTCTTATAGTGCTGCCACTCTGTGCTGTTTATTTGTTAATTTATTGCGAAACTGCAACATGAATTTCAAAACCAATATCCTGATGTTCCTGGATTGAGAAGAATGATGCCAGCGAGTGTAATGCAGGCAGCAGTTATACTTCCTCCAAAATGTATTTGTCAAAGCAAATTAGTAGGTTATATAAACACATCTTGTAGGAGACAGAGTTGGACTATTTGAGATCAGTGTGTCCACATTTTTTATGCTTTGAGTTATTCACTTGATTACACTTCTAATGCCTCTGACTTCAGGTGTATGTGCCCATTTGGTTTATTGAATAATGACAACAGCTTAAGAGGGGCACTTTGTTCACTTGGTGATTGTTTGTTTAGTCATTCATGTTTCTGTACAGCGCGCACTGCTTGGGGAAATTACGACACAAGCTCTTTAAATGGCACAGAGCCCCAAGATCCCTGCACAAGAGGAGCACAGTGTGAGCTGGTGGAACAGACACTATGCTAAAACTACAGCGGTCAAGTCAATACATGAATTTATTTGTTTTTCTAACCAGCTCTACTCTTTGTAATAACACTATGCAACCATCATCAGCGTTCAATAATGCACATGCATTTCAAATGGTGCAAGTGTGCAAAAACAAAGCTGATGTCCATCAGCTGACACCAACCTCCCATTCACAGAAATCCATTATTAGGGTTGTGAAGAGCATGTTACGTTGTACTGCTAATTTCCCTGTGAAGCTAAGTGGCTCTGTGTGCATACGAGCTCGTGCATCATGCACGCTGTTAATGCCAAAAAGATATGAGAAGTCCTCAAATGGCAATGGCACTTTTATAACACCTCTTAAATATTTGAGTTTTATGGAAGGTAATAAGGACAAATGGAAAAGTTGGCTATCTAGGAGGTACAATGGCCTCATAAAAGCAGATGGTCACTGAAAGAGGAAGGTTTTAAAGATGTTAACACCCCATAAGGGCAATAATGTTGAGGATTAAACAGATGTGGTAAAAGCAGGGCAGACAATAAAAGACTCATCAGAGCATTTATGATATCAGTGATCAACATGATCACATGCAAAATAATGTTCTGCTGTACTTTCTTCAAATACATGAATGCTGTAGCTTTCCCATCTGTCTGAAAGTTTTACTTGAGTGCAGAATACGGATAAACATCCTGCAGAATTTCGTGCACTGATTTCCTGGTCTCAATCCAGTGCAGATTATCAAAATCATCACTCTGATGAAAAACACTTTTCCTCTTTGGCACAAAACATAAGAGGCTTAGGCGTCTGTGCCATCTTCATCCACTGACCGAGCTTGTCCAAATTTCAACACCTGCTTCATGGAGAGGCACAGAAAAACACGTCGGGAGGATGATTAGGAATTTATGAGGAGTTCTGCAAACATGCATAAACAAATCAATGAGCCTGGTGCAACACACGTTACTCCGGCGCTGTCAAATAGTGCAGGCAGCGAGGATGTCAGGTTTAAAGGAAACACTTAAGCAGTGATTGGACTTCCTCTCACAATGGCACTGTTTCCTAACAAGCTATCTATCCAGCCCAGCAGCTGATCCAAAGGAGCAGACACAGACTGTAATAAGGATTGAAGAAGAATGCTGCATCTCTAATGTGATGTTGATATTTAAGTCAGAATATTAACATGCAACTTGGCAGTGCAATACTCAGCAGTGCTGTGACTGTCACTGTCTGTTAATTATCACTTCTTTACTTTCAAAAAGGTATGAGCAGGAGGAAGCACACCATTTTGAACAGGTCTTTAAAAAAGTTAACTAAAGGGATATTTGTAGCTGTGCGTTAAAGGCAGTGGTGGTATAAGTATTTAGCTCATTTACTGAAGTAAAACACCACAGTGTAGAAAATACTAAACAAGTAATTTTGTTACATTAACATGTACGCAGGACTTTACTTTTAATAGATGGTGGGCAGCATGGCCACAAGCAAGTCACTGATATAAATTAAACATAGAAAAATGTGAATAATAATGAGAGAAGCATTAAATAAACATTGCTCAGCAAGCAGTATGTGAGGTCATGCACTAATTCAAGGTCCCACGCAGACAGCCAGTGAGAAGCTCCAGGTTGCACTGTGTGTCTAGGCTTCCGTCCTCACATCTCTGATTATTTTACCACAGCTGGCAGGAACACGTTGCCACATCTGCCGCTTCTCCGGCGACAGACACCGAGATCCACCGCACCGTCACTACACCTCTGAGAGAAGACAGCGGCGGTAAACAACACATTGGCAAAAGGGACCAAAATACAAACAGTCTAATCACCGCTGTGAAACGGTTTGTGGATATTTGCTCTCAGCCCCATTCTTCTTTTCACTCAGCCTAATAGCGGACGAACGGGCCGGGGAAAAACGGTTGCCGCATACACCCCCTGCAGGACCTCGAAAGCGCAGAGGTGAATGACAGCTGCAAAACACCAGTCAGAGTGATATGAGTTGTATTCAGGGCTTTCTCAGATTAAGAAGTCTGCGTGACATGTCATCATTGGAAGGCAAACAAGTGCAGCTGCAGAGAAGCACACTGAATGGAAGGTTTGGGTGGAATGTTGCTGTGTACAATACATCAGTGCCATACACATACATATATATGTATATATATATACACATACATATATATGTATATATATATATATATATATACACACACATATATGTGTGTATATATACATATATGTGTGTGTATATGCATGTATATATATTTTTTTGTTTGTTTATTAATATGTATAATACAAAATAGAAAACACAATACCAAAGGAGATGTTTGTACTATTTCTTCTCACCAAATTTGATACAAATGGGGTGGACAAAACAAAAGCAACACATTCCTGTGTTTAAAACTAAACATTATGACCAGGGTCACTCGTTTTGTTCTCCGCTTGGACATTGAATCTTCGCGGGGAACACTGTCGACTGTCAAAGCAGCACTCGCTCGCCAGAAATAAAACAAACATCCCGCGATTTAAAGAAACCGCACTCGGAAGCAGGAGTCTGTTGACGCCGACACATGTACAAATTCAAAGCAGGAGACGAAAACCTGTGCAAGCTGTGTCTAGATGAATTACCATTGTGGCTGAATATTGTTTAAGGCACAATCTGTGATCCAGATACAAACAAAAACTGCAAACACAGCAGTAAAACTGGCTGAGTAGTTGTCAGTTATGATCAATTGAAAGAAAAGAAAACACAATTCACAAACATGATGCAGCTTTAAGTTTAAACACATTCACTCCACATCAGTCAGTTTTGCTCTTCTATTACACTATATCCTAAACATTGATCTATAATTAAAAGCATACTGTGTTTGAGCCTGAGAGACTGCTATTTTATAAGCAGACTGATAGGTCCATCTATCCATCATAGCCCTGTTAGCCGTGACAGAGTAGCTGCGGTAAGACGGTGGGCAAACGCTTTCATTTAACAGCCCTGATTATAACATTCATGAGTGTAGGATTTATTGCAGGACTGTTGCTTTAGACGGCATTAACTTTAGTTAGGTGTACCGAATAAAGTGGAAACTAAAAACAAAGTGAAAAGCATAGCTGAGAGTGAAAGCGATAAAATATAGCATTGTTTAACATTTTCCTTCCATGTCTTGCATCCATTGCATCCATCCACCAATCTTTCTTGACAGACAGTAAAAATGCCCAGTCTAAGTCAATTTTATAGTTGACTGATCACATAGCGTGGCGTCGCTCCCTTCATCCTCTGATGGGCTTATCTGTGTTTATGTTTCCAGGCTATATCTCCCCACCCTCGTCTCTCTATGGCCAATCACAGGGGAATAATTCGACTGCAGAATTGCACCACTAGTGCAGCTCTTAAGACCGCCGCTGTACTCCCTCCGAGGTCCATCACAATTACACCTGTCTGTCTATCTCTCCCTGTTTGATGCTAAAATCAGTCAGTCAGTGTGTTTCCCCCTCAAGTGTGGCTCGCTGTTTAACTTGCTTTTGTAATTAAGGAATATTCAACAAACCCCAGCTTTTGGATGCTGCGCTCACAGCTGCAGGACATTCGTTCTTTTGTGAACGAAAGCTCTAACACAACACGTGTATTCATTTCAATGATGAGGGATGCGAGGTGATGCGCGTCAACAGTAAACAAGCAAGTGCAGCTGCAAATAAATAAATAAGACGTCAAAATAAAAAAAATAAAAAAAACAAGAGTTGACGCTTGGGCTATGCGTATTAGCATATTCAACAAAACATTCAACAAAACAGCCTGTGCTGTTTTGGATCATGTGCGCGCACCATTTTACAAAGTAAGATTAAAGTCACATATTTGTTCATTTAAAGAGCACAAATTGGGCTGATCCTTATTAGCACAAACTAGGATTTGCTTCCTCGTTGACTACAGACTTTAGGAGGGGGAAGTAATTCATCTTCCCACTGTCAGCCTTGTACAAATAGGCCTACTCTGCACACGCTGTAAAGATCATCATCATTTATCGGATGGAGATTGTGCATTATCCTCCAACACAACTTTTCAGTCACCTTACATGAAGCACTTATCAATACCTCCTGCTTATGAGCTTGGAACCACCTGCACTTTCATGAATAAATACCACTTCATGCCCTCGGCAGCGTGGACTGTATGCCAGTGGTTTGATGGGTTAATTTATTTGGTGAATTTCTTTTTTAAATAACCAGCCCTAGGGTCGGCCGTAAAGTTTTGCGATTATCATCTGTCCTGTTACTGTGCTTTAACAATGTGCCCTCACCGCTGGGCACAGCAATTACGACTCAGTCCTTACTCAAAAGAGACAAATTTACTGCTGCCACGAGGTTCTTTTACGACAGTGTGGCGTCAGTGTAATTTGAACGTCAAAACAATGCCTACTGTCATTTCACTTTAGAGGGCAAAAATCAATTGCCTCAGAGTGACAGTTAATTCTCATTCTACGAGCCTGACCCTAAGCATAAATTTAATTATAACGGTACTTGTACAATAATACTTATTTTCAGATGAAGCTAATAGGAGACAGCCACCCATCTACTTTCTCTAATTAGCAGTTTCTTAAAATTCACTCAATATCTTCGGGTACAGGCATTAACAATCATAATGTGTCAGTAGAGCAGTCGCATATATGTTGTAAAGTCCATTTTGTTTATATAGCCCAAAATCAGAAGTTAATCTCAGGGCTTTACAATCTGTACAACAGCCTCAAACCTCAGACACTCAACTCAGATAAGGGCATATTAGATTATATCAGGAAACTTTATTAATGACAAAGTTAGCTAATATAATCTTACCTAATAAGGGGAAAGTAGTTTGGTCACCCAAAGGACAAATAACAAGTCAGAGAGGACACAGCAGCCAACATGCAGTGCTGTAGAACATTCTGCCACAACAGTACACAACACACTCACATGCCAAGAGGACATTAGCTTAGCTCAGAAGCCCACCTAGCAATGTATTCAATACAATACAATAAATTAATAAATAAAAGGCCGACCATAAGTGATGCACTCAGGGTCAAACAGACCAATAAAACAGGCAATAACTATATAAATGAAACCTTAAAATGAGCAAATGTAAAGCAAGTACATACTAAGCAAAACTAGGGCTACAAGGAACAATTAATTTCGTTATGTGTGGGTTTGATGATTATTTCCTCAATTATTCGTGTAATCGTTTTTTTTTTATGAAATGTCAGAGAACTGTGGAATCTGTGGCCTATTACAGCTTCCCAGAACCCAAGGTGACATTCAAATTTGTCTGACCAACAGTTTATAACCAAAGATATTCAGTTTACTATCAAATATGACAAAGGAAAGCAACAGATTTGCACTTGAGAAGCTAAACCAGTCACCCCAGACATCGGTCTATCAAACTCTAGTCAACAAGTCATTTTCTGTTGATCGATTAACCAACTCATCATTTCAGCTCTAACCAAACCTTTAAAATTATGTCACAAATGCAACCCATATCTCAGAAAGTATCCCATGTCATTCAAAAGCATTGCAGCCGGGGCCACAAAAACTTTCTGTAACCGCTCATCCAACACACTGACAAAGCCTTTAACACGGAGAAGCTAGCAAACACTTGAACGCAGCATGAATTTAGGTGTTATAGATGTGTTGTAATGAGAATTTATCTTACTTTATAACAAAATAAAAAACCCACTTCCCCCGTGCAATTCTGTGAAACGTCAGAGTGACGAATAGAGCGTGCAGCGTATTTGGGGGTGCACATATTTTTATTTTGACTGAAGCAGGTTCCCAGGTTGTGCAGCAGCGCTAATCTTCACAACCTCTTCACACTTCTTCAGCTTGTGTCAACAGCACTGTGAGTCAGTTAGCCATTCATATGCTGCTACAGATGGTCTCATCCCTCTTCTTCAGCTCATCTGCTGACGTGATTCATGGGGCTCTGTGTCTTGATTTAGGGTCTCTTTCATATATCTTCTCGCCCACAGGAGAGAAGCATTTCTCTAAGACACCCCTGAGACAATGACCCTGGTCTGCCGGGCCTGCATGAGATTGGAATCAAAAGTTTTTTTTTAAAAAAAATCTGGTAGAGATGAAACCAGATGGGAGTGCTCGGTTCTGTACTGATTACAGAAAAGTTAACTCAGTCACAGTTCCAGACGCTTATCCTTTACCCTTAATTGACGAATGCATCGATGAC
>JAVQJF010093434.1:0-23756 GCA_036023855.1 Gadopsis marmoratus
GGCAGTGTTTCCTTGCCAGTGTCTCCTAGTGCTGCTCATGGTGGAAATGTTGGGTCTGTACATATAGAGTTGGTCTAGACCTGCTCTATATTAACAAGTGCTATGAGATAACTCTGTTAGGATATAGAGCTGTAGAAATAAAACTGAACTGAATTGAAATACATCTATTATTATAAAAGCAACAGTTTGTACTCTAGTTTAAGTTCTAACGATTTACCTTCCAACTCTTTTTACACATTTCTGAAGCTACAATATTCTTTCTTATTCATATCTCTTTCTTTAATTGGTGAACTTAATGTATGAGGTGATTCTCTGCTGCAACAGTTAAATACCTGGTATTTTTCGTTGTGAGCATGTGTGGTGACGTGCTCTTCTGCACAGATGGCATCTCCATAAAACTCTCTACACAGCAGGCAGAAGAATCCTCTGACGGGCAGCAAGAACTCCGAACCTGCAGCAAAACACACGCAACACATTTTAAACCCACAGGTGGCGATAAAATAATCTGCCAATCATGTTTACCTGGTGGATGTCTCCATTTCCAGAACCTGTCAGGACAGGAGAAGGTTAGAGAGGGGACATTTCACTGTAAAGTATTGAAAGAATAGATGGTGATAGTCTGATTTCAGAGCAGTAACCGACAGCAAAGTGCCAACTGCTCAGTGATACCGGTGTTACTACAGGAGATGTAGTAAAATAAGGATAGTAGGGGTAATGAGCAGCAACACACCTGTAATGAGAAGTTAAAGCACTTTTCCAAAGATTACTGCAGTACGTTACATTTACAGCAGCCGTCATTTGAGGATGAGACATGGAAAACAAATGATTTGACGTCAGAAGTGTGGACAGGAGTCTCCTCTGTGGTTCCATGAGTCTTTGTCACTTCGTTAGCACTATTTTCATTAAGAGACAGAGAACCTGCAGCAGAGATCCACACTGAGCTCCACCTGGAAGCAGAAGACGGCTAACAAAATTCAGCGGCTCGGACACCAGGGTCATTGGGAAAAGGCGGTGTTTGATGGTAGTTTCAGGGAAATGATGAAAGTGCTGTACGAGTACCTTTGGCAGGTTTTGTCAGCTTCTCTTCCGACGGCGTGTTCTTGACGATTTTGGTGGGAGTGGAAGCCCAGGGCCGGTCATACGGGTCCAGAGTCTGTCAAAAGAAAAGGGAACGTAAATGTAAAGGAACAAATACATAAAAGGACTGTCATGGTATCAATATCAAACAAACTCCTTCAAAGCACAAAATGAAAAAGATGTTGCCGTGTACAGCCGACACATACGGACAAAGATGTTTGATCAAACTGGCGTAGAATATAAAAACTGCCACAAACCTTTCGATGGGTTTTGCTGTGCAAGTGCGTGAAAAAATCAAACATGGAACCAGAGGTGACGTTACAGTTTTTGCACCAATGGTTTCCAGCGTCATAGTATTCAAATGGCTGCGGGGGCAGAGGCGGAGCCGGGGGGGTGGCGGGCGGCTGATCCGGGGACGCTCTCGACGACGACGGCGCTGCTGAGGTCTGCTAAGAAAGCAAAAATGGAGAAGAGTCAACGTGGCAGGTGGAACGAGACACAGCCGGGATTCACTCAAAAGCATTCGAGTTCCATCTTTGAAACTCGGCTCCTCAAAATCTGAAAATTGAAAAGTTTCTTACCTTCGGTGAGTTCCAGCCTCGAAGACGTGAGTCAACGTATATTTCGCGAGAATCCGGCAGTCGCTTTTATACCGACAGAAACTTCTAACTCACTGCAAAGTTTAAGCTTGATTTGTTTTCACGACCTCACAAAGTCACAAAAAAGGAACAGGCCTTTCATGTATGTTTTGTGCCTTGAAACAAAGTCACACCGCTCGTATCAAAAAGATCTAAACGTACCCGTTTAGGAACTTTACCATGTAGTAAACTTTCTGTCATTGTTACTGAAGCTCGGTCTATCTATCTATGTTCAGACTAACAGGACAAGATCAGGCCATCTTGTCAAGTAACATTGTATTTAAAGACGTTTCTGACTTCTCAGTAAGCTGAACAAACTCTATATATTTACTAAATCTTTGGGCCAATAAGCAACAGACGTCAGGTGGTTGTGATTCAAACATCGACACAAACGTGATACTGGAACTTCTCAAAGAGGCCGTTTTTTTCAGTCACTGTTAAGCTTCGTCAACAAAACACTTCCAGCACAGATGTTTCACATTAAAAGCCTTTCAGGGGCTGAAAGACCCTGCTCTCTCTTTCCTGACGGGCTTTTAATGTGAAAAAACAGCAAAGTAGAAGCGACTGGGATTACTGACCGTTGTTGTTGTGGAGTTAGATGTGTAGAAGTGAATTTACCAGGTGAGACATTAGAACACAGGTAATAACACCGTTACTGCCTTTACTTCATAAAGACTGAGAATTTACAATCAACGCTGCTGACTGAAGGTTCAGCTGTCGGCGCCTCCACGCGACTCTGGTGTCTTAGTCTGCAGTTCCTGCCTGTTAAAGGCAGTGCTTCCTGTTGTTGGGTCTGTACATATAGAGCTGGTCTAGACTTGCTCTATATTAACAAGTGCTGTGAGATAACTCTGTTATGATACAGAGCTGTAGAAATAAAGCTGAATTGAATTGAAGTAGTATTAGATGGTGTGAAGGGAACCGTAAGTCTCAGCAGCTTCACATGCAGCAAGTGTTCGGTCTAACGGTTTCAGATGAAACACTACAAACCAAAACTACAAAGTAAAACATAATCAGATGCAACACATCTGCTTCACCACAGCTCAGAAAATGTTCACAACTTTTATATTTAGCTTTTAATCATAAACCCTAAATGACCCCGTTCAGTTATTTATGTTCACATTTTTAATAAAAACATTTTAATCAAAAATGAAAATGTTAGAAATGTTTTCCAAGTAAATAATATTAATGAAATATATTATGATGACAGTAATGAGCCACAGCTGGGTCTCAGCAGTACTTCCTGTTGTACCTCCTCTGCAGGTGTCTGTACCTTTATAGTGGAGCAGCCGGCCTCCGTCCCTCCGTCAGGACTCCTCTCCGGCTCCCGTTTCTTCTTCTCTTGTGGCAGCAGTGGCGGTTCGTCCTCCTGGTCCGCGGCCGTCTTGCTGGTCCTGCGCGGCCGGTCGGACGGGTTCAGGCCGAGGATGAGCGCCACCTTGTCAATCTCGTTGCGTTTCTTCTCGGCAGCTTCGTGTTCTTTGCGCAGGTTGGAGATCTGAGTCATGACCTCCTCCTGCAGGCGGCTGATCTCCTGCAGCAGAGGGTCTTTGTGGCCGTCCTTCTCCCGCCGCTTCTTCCTCAGGAGCTCACCTGCAAACACAACAGCACATGAAGACAAACCCAACTACAAAACCACTTTCCTCTCCATCAGCTGCTTTCCTCGCAGCCGCTGGCACAAATGTGGAAACGTTAATAAGTTCACCTTGTTGCTTCCTGAGTCTCTCCAGCTCCTTCATCAGATATTCTTTTTTCTTCATCCTGATCTCTCGGTCCTGCTTCAGCTTCTCTCTCTCCTCCAGAACCTGAACAGAAAACGGGCAGGTTCAACTCACCTGATGACACCTGTTTCACCTGCAGTTCATCTACAGCAGCTTCACTTCCACTCAGACATCCACAAGGACTTTCATTCATGACTCGACGTGCTGAATGAAGGTAAAACCTTTTGTTTCTGACTCTCGTTGTTCTGCTCCTCAGACACCCTCCTGTCGTGGCTGCTGTCTTTCCCTTTCTCACCGTCTGGACCAGAACTCTTCACCAAACCTGAGTACAGCAGGAAGTAGGAGTTAAACCTCCTGATGCAACACCACCACCTTCTGCTCTGGCTCTCATACTTCACATCAAACTTGTCGACGCTGCAGATACTTTCATATATTGATTATTTATTATAACTTCCAATGAAAATCACAGCAGGTTATAAAGTTCAATGACACCTAAAGTAAATGTACATAAACTTTATGTTTGTTTCCTGCCGTGTGTGATGTCAACACAAGATCAATAAATAATGCTAAAGAGTTTGACAGCAACCATCTTCAGAAGAGGTGAAGTATTCCTTTAATAATCAATCACCCTGATCAGACTGACCTTTGGGGCCCGGCTCAGGGGCCAGTTTGTTGTAGGACTGTTTGAAGGGCAGAGTGGGGGGGAAATCTTCGGGGCCAGTCTGGGGGGGCAGGGTCATGTTGGGGGGCGGGTACATGGGCGGCCACTGCTGGTGCATGTAGGGAAGGTAATTTCCATACTGGCTGTAACCCGGCGGGGGGAAGTTGGGGGGCATCATGCTGTGGACCTGTGAGGGGGGGTAGGTGGGTATGGGCACCCCAGAGTGAGAGGGGAGGGTGTTGGGGTCAGGGGCTGGTGGGGCCGGAGGTGCTGCGTCGCCCCACTCGGCCGTCGTCTGTTTGACGTCTCTGTCTTTGTGAGTTTTGGGCGGAGCCGAGCTCTTCCTGCGGCTGTCTTCGCTGCTCCAGCTGCCCCCCCGACCGCAGCTACGATTCCTGCTGCTGCTGGAACTGCCGCTGTGGCTCCGCCTCCTGCGGTCCTGGCTGCCGTCCGAGCTGCCGGAGGAGTACCGCCTGCTGCGGGTGGATGTCTTCGGAGGTGGCTTGTTTCCATGGAGGCGCTCTTTAGTCCTGGCGGCCATCTTGCTGATCTCGGTCACACCCAGGTCCAGACCGATGGTCTTCAGCAGGTCCTGGATCTTCTCGTACTCCTCCAGCGCCTTACGCTCGCCCTCCTCCAGCGGCTCCGTCCCTGGCGGGTAGGCGGAGTTTGACACCTGGACCGTGATGTTCTGGTCGGGACTGATGGTGGGCCGGCTCGCATACCTCCCGTCCACCTCTCCGATGGTGAGAGGGGCCTGAAGGTGTGGCGAGGCCCCCGGCGGGAGGCCGTACACCTGACCTATGACGGATTTCTGCGAGGAGTAGTCTCCGTACAGAGCCTCCTCCGTCACGTCTCCATACAGATCCAGCCGGTGGTGGTGGACCGGCTCGGATGCTGTTGGAGGTTTGGGCTCCTCCGAGTCTCCATACAGGAACTTTTCCTCATCATCGATGTCATCTGTGGTCTTCTCCTGAGCCTTTGCCCCGGCCGGCCCCCCCAGCAGATTGAGGATCTCTTTGATCTCAGCGTCGAGGCCGGGGCGTTGAGCCATCTGTGGGTCGGACCGCAGCTCTGACAGCATGGAGGCCACCATGTGAGGCTCCAAGCCTTTAACAGCCAGCAGCAGCTGGTCGGCCACCCGAGAAATGTTGGTCCCCTCCAGACCTCTAGGAGAGTCCATGCTCTGTAACACAGAGCAGAGTGACGCATCTGTACCACAGATCCTCTCCTGATGCTTCAATGATTATGACCTCATATCAACATGGACCAGTACACTGAACCCACTTTAACTGGCTTTTAGCCTTATTTCATCCACAATACATCAGTGGCCCATAAAAGGACAGGCAGAAACTCTAATTTTATTTCAGTTTAAACAGACTCTTAAATTCAGAATCAGGGTAATCCACAATTAAAAAAACCTTAAGTTGGTCGTCCTACCCTGAGAGATGGTGAGTCCTCTGAGTCATTGCGTTTCTTCAGGATGGATTTGGTCGGCTGACTCAGCAGCTCCTCCAGCTCCTTCCTGCGTCGAGCCGAGTCCAGCTCTTTGAACTGTTTCCTGGATTCCTGGCCGTCGTCGTCTGTGCTGCGGCTGCTGGAGCTCGAGCTGCTGCTCGCACTGCGGCTCCTCTGCCGGCTCTTACTGCGGCCGTGGCTCACTGCTTTGCTGTAGCTTTGCCCTCGGCTCCGTCCTCTGGACCTGGATCTGGACCTGCTACGGGGACGGCTCTTGCTCCGGCCCCGGCTCTTGGCCCGGCTCCGGTCCGGACTGCGGCTCTGGCTCCGGGGTCGGCTCTTGGCCCGGCTCCGGTCCGGACTGCGGCTCTGGCTCCGGGGCCGGCTCTTGCTCCGTCCCAGACTCTTGCTCCGCCCCAGACTCTTGGCCCGGCTCCGGTCCAGACTCCGGCTGCGAGGCCGGCTCCGGCCCCGCTCGTACTCGGGTCGAGGAGGGTAGTCTCTGTACGGAAACACCGGACTGGATTTCAGAACCTCATGTATCATATTGAATCACGTCGTCATAATGTCTACTAACAAAATAAAAGCAAAAATGATTTGATTTCCATCTGAAGTCGGCAAAAACAAAACTCATCAGGACTTGAGTCTAAGAAACCAATAATATTTGTTTTTTCATGCCTGTCATGATGACGTGGGGGGGCGGAGCCAGATCCAGTCAGCTCGTTGCCAACGGTGATGACCAGGTTGTGGTCAATGGGACCGGGACCAGGACCACGTGGTGATGGAGACCTCTGCAACAAATAAACAAAAATAATTAAAAAATAAAAAATCACCCAAACTGAACAGTTGAGTCGCACCTGGTTACCTGAACACACCTGGTTCACATGGTTGTCAGCTTTTTCACCAAATGTCAGCAGAGCGTTTCATTATTGATCAGTTGGATGTGCGACTGTGAGGAAGTGCAGCTGCGATTAAACACCTTTTCCTTTCGGTTCGGACCATCCGGTCCACGATGAGCCACTACATCTAAAACAGAGCATTTCCAAAACACTTTCTGAGCTCACCTTTTGGACCTGGGCACTTCTAAAACCTTACGTACGGCCCCCCGACTTCACAAGCTGCTCTTCAACCGTCTGCATCACATCTTTTTGGTGAGACATCTCACACATGACGACAGGCGAGATTCAGCCTTTTCCAGTGACAGCGTTACACTGAAACATGCTCAAAATGTAACCAGATCGAGCTGAAGGCCCTGAGCAGGATCCTTCTGAGGAAACAGACAAATCCTGTTTTAACTTCAACACAGCGTCGCTGCTAAAAGGCCCCAGTCTTTATGCGTAGTTGTACATTATGTGTACTTCAATACACAACTGTGTACAATGAGGGGGGGGCCCAAACCAAATCCTGCCCAGGGCCCCAAAAGTCTCAGGCTAATGTAAGTACATTTAAAGCCTTGCAGCTGAGACTAATATTGTGATTACTGTGTTTAGTCAAATCATATGTATATATACACTGCTCAAAAAAATTAAAGAAACACATTGAAAACACATCAGATCTCAATGTGAAGAAAAATCTATATCTATACTGTTGTGGACGGGCAACGTGCTCAAAATGTGTTCCTTTAATTTTTTGCGCATATATATATATATATATATATATATATATATATATGTATATATACACACACATATATGTATATATACACACACATATATATGTATATACACACACACATATATATGTATATATACACACACACACATATATACATATATATACACACACATATATATGTATATATACACACACACACATATATACATATATATACACATATATATATATACACATATATATATATATATATATATGTATAAATAATAGTCTTGAGGATGAAGACCATAACTGTGATTATTAAAGTGTATCTTTATAGTGGATATTATACTGCACCCTAATAGTTTTCTCCTTTTATTCCTTACAGACACACAACGTGCAGCAGCTGAGACAACAACGGTCTTTGTTGGTGGACTCTGGACTCTGGAATCTCAGTCCACATCAGGTGCTGAAGGTCCTGGTCCTCCGTGTCGAGGACTAACTGTGAGGATCCACGTTTACATGGAACAATGACACGGCCCGGTTCGTGATGGAGCTACTGGACTCTAACTCTTAAGACACAAGAACATTAACTAACCAGTTATGTCCGTTTTCATTACATTGGACCGTCTGTGGTCCGGCTGACTCACCTCTCTCGGCGGAACACCGGGCCAGTACTCTCCGCCTCGGTGACTTCCTGACCCGGGGGACGGGTACCTCCTGCGCGGCGGGGAGCGGCGGTAGGACTCCGGGTGACCATGGTCGTGGTAGCCGGCGTGGTACGGAGGTCTGGGCCGGCTCCTGTCGTCCCTGTAGCCCGGTGCCGGGTAAGGCCTCGGGGGTGGCGGACCTCGGCCTTCGAAAGGCGGCGGGTAGCCTCCTCTCGGCGGAGGCCGACCACGGTACATCTCCTCCCGCAGAGGTTCGCTGGCTTCCCGCGGTCAACCAGCTGACGTCTCCAGCGTTTGTTTAATGTGAGACCGGAAGTTTCAGACACTTTTCTTTACGTTGAACTTATTATTGAGATGTTTTTGATTCCCAGCAGCTCGAGCTTTCTTTGCATGCACTCAAACCTCCTTTCTTCCTCTACTCTCAGGAACAAACACACGGACGCGCTGCTGCCCCCTACAGGAGCGACAGCGGAGTAACACGTCCAGCAGCTGCTACTAAAGGGTTCAGACAGGTACAGGGATCAGGACTACGGACTACATGGGCCGAGTAGTTGGTTCCAAAGAAAAGTGAAATCTGGATTCACTTTAAAGAACAAGGCTGCAGAAGATGGTCCTAAGTTCCGACACTATGAGGTGGATCGAACCTTTTCCATTACACACAAATGGAGATACTGAAATAAAAGCAACAGGTTTGTTTTAAATTCAAATGGAAGACAAACGCAAAATCACTGATTTGTTTCAGATTTTTTATTGACTAAAAAGTGATTTGAGTTCATCGGACAGTTCAGACCCGTTCTCAGTGTCCAGCCAGGCAGACTCCTGGTAACTGAGGTACACAGGGCCAAAAGTCTGTGGACAGTGATTCCAAAGCAACCAGACACTCTTACAGGTGGAGGAAGTCTTCACATCTTCTACTTCAGCAGAAGCATCTCACTGCAAACATCCTGTCAGACCTTAAAGCCCTGCATCAAGTTTACTTAAGTAAAAGTGCGCAAGTATTATCAACAAAATGTGCTTGTTATGCAGAATTGCTCCTTTAAATTAGTATGTATGTTAGAGCGAATTTTAAGTATTTTCTATACTGTACTGTTGGGTAGTTAATCTGTAACAAATTATTGTTTTGTATGTAAAATCTGAATCTAAAGTAACTAAAGCTGTAACTTAAATGTAGTGCAGTAAATATGTGAATATTCCCTCTGAAATGTGAAAAAGAAATTGGCAGAAAGTACAAGTACCTCAAAACTGTACTTGTATATGTACTTGTATATGTACTTGGTTCCTTTTCTAGGAATAGTGGAGGCTGTTAAAGTAGCAGTGATGCTCTGCAGCTGGTTCAACATCTGGAGGAAAGAAGAAGAGTGGAGGCTGTTAATGAACAAGGCGACATTCAGCTTCATTGCAGTGGAGACACTTCAGCAGCATGATGCTCCAGTACTTTACCACCTTGATTCCACAGCGCAACATAAAGCGTAGTGATGTCAGTAACCATGTGATCAGCAGCAGCAGCTTCACAGCCTGAAAGAGTTTAGGTTGGATTCATCCGGGTTTTCAGAAATCCGTCCGCTTGTTTCTCCTGCAGAAAGTAAAAACCTTCCCCACGGCGTCCTGAGGAGCAAGAGATGTTTTCAAAGCTGTGAGCAGAAACCTCTCTGACAGATGTGCTGTATTTCTGACTCTTTAAGTCTAATATTTTGGTATATTCTGGTTTTTGTGCACCAACAGCACCAAGTCACTTTCCTTGTATGTGCAAATATACTTTCTTCTGTTTGAATTCTGTTTCTGATAAAATTACATAAACTGTGTTTGTCTCTGGATTTCTGTTCTTTACATGTTTTATGTACAAATATAACTTCCTCTTGGAGGACAATAACGTAAATACACTGTTGTGAAGTTGTTGCACAATTAGATTCGATGTTTTAGTCTTCTTGTGAAATACGGGATGATGTTACTTTTATTCTACTAAAAACATCCAAACACAACAATGTTTGGTCCAGTTTAACCACGGTGCTGTGGTTAAACTGGTGACAGCACAAACACGTCCTGTGTCGCCAGACAAAAAGGTGCAGTACACCCAAGACTGGACTACTAACGTGGCAGAGTGGGCACCTGACCCAGGCCCCGAAAGCCCGAGACTGACTGAATTCCAAATGGTTTGTGGTCATTCCAAGTAGTTTGGGACCAGGCTGTATGGAGTCCATTGACTTGCTCTTGAAGGCCTGTTCTGAGGAGGGTCCCTGTGCCAGAATAGACCTGGAACAACCTCCAGTTTCAGCTTTGTGCTCATATGATGCATATTCCAAAATTAATTTCTGCCTGGTAGTTTTTAGCATAGAAAACCCGAAAACAGTGCACAGACAGGCGGAGTATCAGGTTAGTTAGTGGAGCAAGTTAAATATTCTAATCATAGATTAGAAATGTGCATATCACATACTTCAGGACTTAACTAGCACATTGGCAAAAATAAGCATATGTATATATTTCAGCATACAAAAAGATACAGATTGAGGGACGTTAGGACATTTATCCGTTTTCTGAGATCTTGGTCCCCTGATGAGTCTGGGGGCTCTTTTGATAAAGTGCTGGGTTCTGTGGGGATGCTGAAGATGGGAGTCCGAGATTCTGCTGCAGTGCTGAAGACGTGTATGAGGATTCTGTTCAGTTCACCTGCTGAGTCCTCGGGTCACCCTGAGCTCCGGCTTGGCTGGAACCTGCAGAGAAAACAAAACCTCACCTGGTCGGCTCCGACAGGTACAACACAGCTTGGAAACTTCAGCGGAGTAAAGAGACTGAACGTAGCACTGGGCGATAACACAGTAATTATAAATATTAAATCAGCACATGTATTTCTTCTACTTGTTGGTTACGGCCTACGTCCTAGCGGCCTGGAGCACTCAGACGCTAACCATGTCTGTGGTTCGAGTCCACGTCATCTATACTGTATACTATCAAATTTAAGACAATGATGCCAAATGTCAGCCTACAGAGAAAACAGAACGGAAAGGAAGTTAAGTTTAATTGTGGGACTATGGCCAGTTCAGAAAATGCAGGTTTAGAACGTCAAATACACGGAAACCCAACTAACAGTGTCAGTGGCTATTTGATATTTGTTAAAAAACTGAAGGCCATCTATTCATCTTGTAAATATGTTGTGGACAGCACACAGGATAGGTCGTTGCATAACTGTTGATGTTATGTCTTTTGTAGCAATTCAGCTGGCAACGCAACATGTTGGCTAATCAAGACATGCAAGTAAACGTTCTGGGTGTGCACAATAGTTCTACGGGTTTTGGTGGCTTTTCAGAGTCAAACTCACGAATCTGTTACTCCATCTGGACTTCCTGGATTATATTTTAATGTTTCACCTGTACATGAAAGAACAAGCCCTCCACCAATGAAGAAGAGGGACTAATTTGCACGTTTTGGCCATCATCTGTATCCAGCAGCTGGTGATTGTTGCAACACTATAATTAAATAGTTTTCATATCATAAAAAGAATGTTAAATGGACTTCACTTTTCTACCTTAACGGTTCCCAAAGCACTTTTACGTGACGTAGCTGCTATGAAGCTGCTGACCTCCATCAGGAGCAACTTAGGGCTCAGTGTCTTGCCCAAGGACACTACGACATGTGGGCAGGAGGACGCGAGGTTGAACCACCAACCCTGGGATTAAAAGGGCCTCCTGAGCCACAGCCGCCTGAAGCTGAAAACT
Source organism: Gadopsis marmoratus (assembly GCA_036023855.1). Taxonomy (NCBI): domain Eukaryota; kingdom Metazoa; phylum Chordata; class Actinopteri; order Centrarchiformes; family Percichthyidae; genus Gadopsis; species Gadopsis marmoratus. The sequence goes on from JAVQJF010093434.1 coordinate 11,530, forward strand.
TCAAAACTACTGACTTGCACATTTATTTTCTTAAAATGACAAACATGCTAAATGTCCCGTGGACAATCGTATTCTGATGTTTTATATAATGGCACTCACAAAAAGCAGTTTATCATTACAAATGTTCACAATATGTAAGTTTTTACTGCAGCACTGAGTCATATCGTCCAGCACCAAATAAATCAGCAACAAGACGTGACTGAAACATTTTATTTTCAACCAAATAAAAAAACTGATAAATGATGAAAATGTTGATTGTTAACACATTTTATCTACATCATATTGACCTGCAGATGAATCATTACAAAATTAACATTATCAAAATGTGTATTTTACCAGTACATCTGTTCTTAAAAATTATATCCACAACTGCAGGTTCTGACATCGTGTTCATTAAGATGAAAAGACTGACATACAACAGCAGATCAGTTGATATCAAATTTATTGTTTCAAGACGAACTAACACGTTTTCTACGTATAACAGCTGGTACATGGTAAGCTAACAGGGCAAACAAGACGGGATACTTTCTAGAGGGAGGTTTTATGAGCTTGAATGAAGTCGTTGCAGTTACTTGACTCAATGCGACTGCCTGGCTAGCTATCATTACAAATAAAAGACACAGAAAACAGAAAAATGTTGATAAACCTGTTAACCTTTCTCTGAGGCCTAGTTCACCTCGGTCTCCCACTTCTCCAGAAAATCCTGCAGATTCAGATTGAAAACATCTATGCCTTTGGGGGACAGATGGACGCCATCGGCCCGATACAGACCCGTGTTTGCGCCGCACCTGATGTTGTCATGGGTCAGTGAGGTGCCGCCCAGCTCTGAGATGATGTTTTGGATCCTGCGATTGACTGTGGTTCGGACCAGATCAACTTCGTGGCTGTCAACCGAGTGGCGCCACACCCTCCGAGGGAGGATGTTGGACCAGGCCAGGACGCACTGAGGGAAGATGCTCCTCATGGATGTCAGGTCCTTCTTGACGGAGGCCAGCAGGTCAGTGGGGCTGTTGGTGCTTAGGTCGTTGCCACCCAGGTGCATGATGAGGACGTCTGGGTTGGGCCACGTGACCTTCAGCTGGTGGAGCTGGGGCAGGAGCTGTGGCCATGTCATGCCCTGGATACCCTTCCACCAGATGGCCACCTTGCTGGGGTCCATGCCCAGCTGCATACCTACCTCCGGAGACTTGGCCCGTGACTCTGCCCAGTAAACCAGCGAATGACCACAAATCCAAATGTTCTTGGGCTCACTGCTGATTGGCTTGCCTAGAAATTTTAACAGAATACATTTGTAAGTCACAAAACCATAAGAATGTTTTGTACTAGTTTTTCCCAAACTATCTCTTGCAATGGACTTCTAAAGCTAGGACTGTACATTAGTCCTAAGACCAGTTTCACAAAGATCTACTAGACTGGTCTGGACACTTTGGCCACTATTTGTTTTGCCCTTAGACTATCAATGTGAAAAACACAGCTGCACAAAAATGAAAGAACACTGAGCTCGGACATCTCTGAGGTCTAACTGTTGGGCTAAAGCCAGCTGATCTTAGTGAAACCAGCCACAGATTTCTAGCCAACCAATATTTCTGTGCAAAATCGTCCTCTCAACCCATTGCTACAGCCTTTTTGCTGACTTTGTACTGTATTAACATTCTTCACTTCTTAAACTATATAAATCACCATTTAATTTACTAAAGTCTTACAATTACTGCATGAGGAAAGCTAAACTGTAAAAGTGTATAACTTGATTTTAACTGTTTCCGATATAGTGGTAATCCCAGAAACTTACTAATGTAAAACCAAAAGACCTACTAATCACAGAAGCGTGTTTGTGGTACAACTATCTTGGCGAGTATTTAAGAACTTGCATGCAGCACATTCAGTTAAATTTGATCATTTTAGTAATGGATGTGTAATTCAACACAATTACATGCTGGTCTTTAAAACAATGAGAAACTTCTTAGCCTGATCAATCAATGCAATTAAGAGATCAAATTTGATCACCTACCTTCACCGTCAAGACAATAAAAATTGTCATTCTGCAATGTACAACTTTTTTTCATTTCAAAACATCTGTCACTTTAAAATAAAACTGCATTAAATAAAATACTAAACATTGCAGTAAAGAATTTAATAGCTTTGTATTTATATTGTCTCCCTAGCTAACATGTACATGCCCCATTTGTTAACGCTGGCTATGTAGGAAACATAATATGCAACAAAAATACAAAGAAAACACAAAAAAAAAAATCATTTGAATCCTGATCTTAACGTTCTTTATAATGTCATTAAAATTTCAATAGACTTACATGTTTCTTATGGTCTGAAGTTCAGTATTTCATTTAGAGAAAGGAAATGGAAGTGACACTGCACTGAAAAGTGCTATGAGATAACTTTGCCATGATATGGCGCTATATAAACTCAAGAGCGTGTCCCAATATGAATATGTTGTAGATCACTGATGTACAAATGACGATGTGAGTATTAATTATTAAATTAACAAGAACCACTGAGCTGGAGAAGATGGCCGGTGGACTGGTCTTACATCCCTTTTTAAAAAGGTGACCTGGGACATTTGATTGTTTTCCATTTCTGTTCCCTCACTCCATACAGGACCTCATCATCTCCACTTTAGTCCAACACAAACTGATCTAGACTGGTAGTTTGGTTGTCCGTCCTGTAATAGGGACAGGACCACGGCATGTAAACAAGTTACCTGAGCAGCAAATTTAAAGGCAAAGATGAGACTTGCTGTGTGGTCACAGTGGATTTAAATGCGAGTAAGTGAGAAGAGTGACAGATGGCCTACTGTCATTTGGGTGATGGAACTGCAAAAGTGTTCAAACACTGACTGAGACATGAGTCAGTGTTTGTCTTGAGTCAAAGACTGAAACAAAAGAAAACAATTGACCCAAAACAGTCCCTGAGCCTGGCAATACCTGTTAGCATTATATTACATCTAAACAAGTGATGAACAGAAATGACCCTGCAAAGAACCTCAGGTTTCTACCAGCAGTGTTGTAGTGCCTGAAGCCTTGACTCGTACTCAAGTCTAATATGAGTCCTGATATCAGACTTGAGGCTTTAACATCGGTAATGAATGGATAAAAATAAGAATATCCTACTGACGGCATCTAAACAATGCTAAAAGCTCTCTACGTTAGCTGTCCAAGCTAACATTAGTTTCACAGACTGAAAGGACAGGCTAGTTCACAGCCCAGATCCCATTCACAGGTCTTTAAACTTGATAGGCTTAACAATACTGATGTGATATACTTATTTGGATTTGGTGGGTAAATTTGGCCCACACTGCTATATGTTACTTAAAAATTATGGTTAAGAATATCACTATGATAATCAAAAATTGTGTCATATTAATTGATGTTAGGTATAGAGTTACTTACCGTATTGATGACAGACTACCAGTAAGTCGTGTCTGAAACCGCTAAAGCTAACGATATCCAACTGCTCCCTAAATGATGTTAAAATCTCTCTACATTAGCTTCACGAGCTAACGTAGATAGTTTCACAGAATGGGACAAAAAGTGAGATCATAGCCTAGAATCCAAAAGGTCCAAATTCAGTTATTAAATTAATCAGGATTATACTGATGTGATACAATTACTTTATTAGGCTAAGCTGAATAAAAAGAAAACAAATTTAGCTTGAACAAGATGTTACATAATATTACTCAAACCATGTTCTTAAGAATAATAATAATGGAATATAAGGTCAATGAATAATCACATTATATACATGACCCCTATATTAAGACCTCTCTGTGTTAGCTTCCTGAGCTAACTTTAGTTTCAGACTGAAAGGACAAGCTATTCATGGCTCACAATACAGAAGGTCCCAATTCAGTTACTACATTTAGAAGGTAGGTCATTTAGGTTGATATGTGATATACTTGGGCTAAACGTTTGTGGGACAAATTTAGCTTGAACACAATGCGACGTAACATTACTCAACACGTTCTTAGTAATGACCATGACATTCAAAAGAGGTTTTCTAGTATTGTATAGTATACTGCTTGCATATATAGAGTTGACCACTTACTGTGTTAATGACACGCCGACTCTGTTAACAGCTGACTGACTGCTCTCGATGTTAGCTTCCTGAGCTAACGTTAGATTCATAGTTTGGGAGGACAAGCTACTTCACCAGCTATAGACGTAAATATGAGAAACCTGTCTGCAATTTGGGAATGACCTCAGTGATGTGGGAATGTCTTCAGACATACCATCCTTACCTCTGTGACTCAGTCATGACCTTGGTCACTCAACACAAGTCGATGACTCTAGCTTGCCTTGCATAAAGCAACTTGGTGACATGGATTCGCATTCGAACACTGAAGGGCTGGAACTCGACTTGGACTTGAGGTTTGGTGGCTGGACTACAACACTGCTTACAAATGTCATATACAATGAAGTAAAAGTACTATACCTGTTGCACTGTTTCACCTTTGTTGCTGTAACAATGCATTTCCCCACTGAGGGACTAATAAAGGATAATATTAAAAGCATATCCTTAACTGCTGGTGAAATGTGATTGTGCCACCGATTTCAGATAAAAAAGACATTTAATCTCTTAGATTACCAAAGAAGTTATCAGAACTGGGTATCATACCTAAATCATTTTTTGCTACTGACCATACCTGATACTGTCTGTAGTATCAAGTACTGAAAGCTATCAACTGCTTGGTCAATTTCATTGTTTTGTTTACTTGTATTTAAGCAAGTAAAGTATCAAAAAATATACTCAGGTACTGCATTGGCACTGGTATTTAGAAAATTCAAGCAAAACCTAAACTTACTAAATACATGTCTATCTTAATCTCTCATACTCTCATCTAACTAATGCTTGCTGGACTCAAATGGGTTCCTTTAAAGCTAGATACGAATGGAGTCGCCATATGAAGAGAAAAAAGATGTTACTTTGTGGAGTTGAGATTGCAGTTGGCTTCTTTTCTTGATCGCTGGGACTTGGCTCGGCTAACGTGTGTGGCAGAAGAGCGACTGGCCTTTGTGGCGCTGAAATGCACTTAAGACGTCTAGGTAACCTTAAAGACAGGTTTATGGCTCCGTGTCAATCACTTCCTAAATTGTGGAAATCTATGGTGAGACCACAAGATCACCTCAATGAAGAAGCATAAATCTAGCTTAGCAGGACTAATTTTGCCTTGCTAATCATGTGTACACTTCAGTTCAGATCCAGACAAAACTTAGCGATACTTCCATCACGATACCTTCTTAACATATTATCTTCTCAACATCTCTGAAGCTGTGGGTAATCAAGTATCCCTGGCTTTCTCGCCAAAGTCTTGCTAACTGTCTTGGACAAATAGATCTATTTTAACTTGCTCAAAGTACCTGTCTAGTCAATGAAAAATAAACAAAAAAAAGGTATTTATCCACCCGTCTTTATCCCTAAAAGTAATATAAATGGCATGCAGCTGCAAAATGTTAACTTGAAAATGCATTTGTGTTTGAAGAACTAGCACGCCGAGAACATAACCTTACTGAATTCTTAACTCCCAAAATCCCTGAAATTCAAAAGGTTGCTAGTTAAGTTTAATGTATATGTAATTCAACAAGTTCTGATACCTGGGGAGATCAATGTGCCATCCTTGTTTTTCTCTGCTTTCCTGCGGGCTATCATCTCCTTGTACTGCTGCTCCCTCTTTTCCGAAATCCTCTGGTTATACAAATCCAACTGCAACATAAGCACAAATTCCTTGTCAAGGGGGTTATCTTAGACAGCTGAAAAATGGTGTTGAGTACAATAGGTGCCACTGCTGATCATACCTTTTCCTTCTGTTTGGTCTTTATTTCATCATCTGTCTCTGTGGAGGTTTGAGGACTGGAGGATGATGGAGACTCTGTAGGTAAGCTAAACTGAACTGTTTTGACTGGTTTGGCTGGTGGTTGCACAGCCAGAGATTTCACCGTCTCAATAACCTTCAGGCATCTGGCCACTGTTGTAGAGATGGTTGAGTGGTCATCATGTGTAGGACTCGATGTTGTCGGTGTTGGTGTTCCTATAGCAGTGGTTAAAGGCTGCAATGGACTGGAGGAGTTGAGGGGTGGAGTTGCAGGAGGCTGGCCAATAAATGGGAAGACTGCATGACTCGAGGGTGGAGTGAAAGGAGGTTGTCCGGGAGCGTACTGAGGAGGTGGTCCAGGTGGGGGTCCAGGAGGAGGCTGTGCAGGACGTCGTGGAGGAGGTCCAGGAGGGGGTCCTGGGGGTGGTCCCGCAGAAGGTCCAAATCTCTGGGGTGGTTGACCAGCTGCAGGAGAAGCTGGAGTGTCCATGCTGGGGGTTGTGGAGCTCTGTAGTGGGGGAATCGGGGCAGTGACACCAAGTGGCCAGTTGATTGCTAGCGGTGGATGTTGGTAGTGAGCAGGTGGGGGCCCCGGGGGAGGTTTCACAGGAGTGGTGGAAGGCATGCTCCCGATTGTCTTGGTAAGACTCTGCAGCTGTTGCGCCTTCTTTAGTGCCTCCAACTCCTGCTGGTCCAGGAATCCTTCATACTCCGAGATAGCTTTATGTCTGCTGAGTGTCTCCAAACTGGAGGACCTGGCAGGAGAGGGGGAATGGATGTGATCCGATTCAACAGAACCAGTTCTACTCATTTGCAGCTCTTCCCTTGGAGAAGACAAAGTCTCTCCTTCTGTGGATGAGGACTTTGGGCTATAGATTTTCTCTTGGGCTCGACTTGCCAGTTTGGATACGTCTCCTGTACTCAGCTTCAAGCCAATCGTACGGAGTAGACTGTGGATCTTGTCATAGGGTTCTGTCTTGCTCTTTGGCTCCTCGCTTATTCTCTCTACTGAGGTCAGTTTAGGGCTTAGTTGTTTTTTTCCCCCTTCTTGAGCTAGACTGCTTTTAGGTTGCTCTTGGGCCAATCCCACAATCCGAGAAAAACCCCTGCCATCTTGAAGTGCTCGTTCATGAGGCAGAAGGTCGTCATGTACATAAACTGGTTCAGATTTCTTTTGAGCATCCACCTTTTTATTAAGCATATCAAGGAAGCGATCAAGGGGTGGTTTCTCAGCTGGAGGTGACTGGCGTGGTGCTGTGTTCTTCAGTTTGGGAGAAGGACTTCTAGGAGGCGGTTCTGTGGGAGAAGGTGGTCTGAAAAGAGGTTGGGAAGATGAAGTGGCAACAGTATGTGTCAAGGAAGGTTGGGTGGAGGCAGCAGCAATTTGGCCAGACTGAGAAGAAGGTAAAGGACCATGGGGTTCTGGAGACTGACTCCGCTTGACAGGGCGATACGGATCATCATAAGGTCGGTCTGCACATGCCGGGTCATAGTAGCGATCATCGTAGGGTTCATCATAAACATCATAGCGATCAGTGTAGCGTTGGCTGGCAGATGCAGGGCCAACAAAGGCAGCTTCACCATAGAGGTGATTTTCATAAGGGCGGTCACCATAGGGACGGTCACCATATGGGCGATCAGGGTAGGGACGGCTGGTGTACGGATCACCATAGCGGTCACTGTAACGCCGATCTTGGTAAGGAATGAATGGCCGATCATAATAAGGATCGTCATAGGGTTGAGGAGGACGATGATGGTACTCGGCTCCCTCTGGTCGTTTCTTCAAGATGGACCGGACTGGTTTGTACTCGGTGAGTGGGACGGCGATCCGGCCATGGTCGTAGTCTATGCAGGTCCCCTGTCCAGGGTCCAGTCCTCTGGGGTCCACCAGCAACTTCTTGTAGGCAATCATCTCATTCAGCTCCTCCAGCTCCCGCTTCTTCCTTGCCAGCTCATCGTCCATGACTCCGACACGTTTGGGAGGAGGGCTCAACTCTCTCCTCCTCTTGTGACTTTCTTCGAGCACTCTGCTGATTTTGCTCCTCTTCTTGCAGGCCCTGTCCTTGCTTCTCTCCCTGCTCCTGCTGCGGCTCCTGCTGGAGCTCTTACTTCGGCTTTGGCTGCGACTCCTGCTGCGGCTTTTACTGGGGCTTTTGGTGCACCTGATTGACCTCTCTCGACTTCGGCTTCGCCTAATCCTGCTGCTTTTACGGTCACGGTCAACACTGGCGATGCATCTCCTTTTGATGATACGTCCAAACTGGTCTCTGGGCGGACTCTTGCTCCTACTTTTACTCCTACTCCTGGCCCTACTCTTACTTGGACTCCTGCTCCTACTGCGGCCATATCTACGCCGAGCGGCACTGTAATCCCGCCTGCCGATACTGGCCTTGCTGTCCTGCGTTCTAAGATTTTTCACCACCGCCTTCAGCTTGTCTGTCTCTGATTTTTCTTTCCTGAAAAGTCAGAAGTAAGACACATGACAGGTTTTGCTTAATAGACTACGTGTACAACATTTGTACTTTTACACATCCTGTTTAGATGCCCACGTGAAATAGGTAACTTAATCAGGTTACATATTTCTTAGTGGTTTACCTATTTATATGTAAATATAAATAGTTAAAGATTTTCAATTTTATTTATATAGCGCTATATCATAACACAGTTATCTCATAGCACTTGTTAATATAGAGCAAGTCTAAACCAACTCTATATATATAGACCCAATTTAATAATATAAGAACAAGAACTTTCTTGAAACCTGTTAGACCATCTGTATTTGTACATGACATTCTTTCTGCACACCTGTGTCATAACAATAACAAAATAAATTACTCACTCAGTGTCTTCTGAAGCTTTCGTCAGCTTGATGGTCATCTACCAAAGGAGACAAACACATATTAGACAAAGGTAGAAAAATAATGATCCCTCCTAGTAGTTTGTGATAAAAATGCCTCATCATTTGTTAAATGCACACAGAGCTACCAAAATAATTTAGGTCATAGTAACACTAAAAGCACTATACAGGTAAAGACCCCAATATCATTCTGCAATATACATTATCTCTTACTGAAATTACAAGTTGCGTGAATGTAGTACAAATATTTTGCACATAGATGGCAACAAGCGAAAAAACAGATTACAGCTTTTATATTGTTAAACAAATGAGTGAAAATAACTTAATAAGCAAAAATATATATAGTCTGAGCCAAGTGTTAATCCTGTTATTTTACACATTTGTTGAGTCCAGACAGACTTTAACAACAAAAACATTAGAGTTCTTCCTTTCTTCTCACCTGTATAAATATAAATAAATATAAATCCAGTCCTCCTTACCTTTCCTTTGTTTGCCCCGACACCGCCAAGTTTCCGAACAGGGAGGAAAACGCTCTCTGTGAAACGTTTTATCCTGATGGCCTGGTTTCCCCCCTCTGCCGTTTCATGCTTGGAGAAACAATAATAGAAGTGTTAGAATACATTATACCAAACAGGACACTAGATTTCCATAACCAGTACCTTTAGTGTTTAGAGTGTAATGTAATCTGGAACGCTTAATCTGACAATCTGACAACTATCTAAGACACACGAGACTGACTATCTGGACGGAGTATATGCTTGCTGCTGTGTAAAGCAAAGTGTGTTTAAGGCCTGTTCACTTTTAAAGAACAAAGAGCTATCAGATCTGTCAAACATTTTCACTGACTTAAAAAAAAATTAAGTGTACAACACAATTTAGGCCTTGAACTTTGAGAATGTCACTGAACACGTTTCAAACACTAAGAAGACGCTTCTTACCTGATATTAAACAGGGAAACTGTGATGCAGAACTTTGAAAAATGGGATGAAAAGATTAAAAAATCCTCAAATGAGTGGATAATTCTGGTTTTGACTCAGTTGTAGCCACATGCTCTGGGATGTTTGGGTTATGACTATCTGAAATATATCACTACTACTCCAGCTTCGTGTCCCGAGGTTGTAGGACCTTTTGCTAAATCTCTTTTTTTGAATCCTAAACCTTGTGTAAACGCGCCTCAGCCATCAGAACTCTGTCTAAAAGGACGAGGAGGATGAGGAGGACTCACCGGGACGACACTGAACTCCACCTTCTCGTTAAGCTCCAGTTTCTTCTTCTCTATCACCTCTGACATGTGGAAGTAGAGTTGAGGGTTCTGAGCACACTTGATGAGCCCCGAGTCGTCTGAGAACTCGATCACAATACCCTGGTTAAAAGAAACACAAACTTTTACAACACAGCGTTTGGCAGATTTTCAGATTCATATAGAGTCCCATTTTGGTTTTAAATGTCGGCTCTACAGCTGCTCTGCCTCAAACTCTGTGAAGCAAACCAACTGATAACGTGAGGAGGCAGTCGTTTAAAAGATTTACGTGTCTGCGTTGCTCGATGGACTCTTCAAAGGAGTCGGGGAGGATTTCCACGTAGGTCGCTCGTTCCTCTTTGGTGTCCTGATGGGTGGCGATGTTGAAACGCACCTTCACAGGTCAGACATCACAGAGAGAGACGTGAAAATGTACAGAAACACTTCAGTACAGTGAAGGCAAGACAGCTGAACTTCACAATCGTACTCAGCACCGTTTAGTAAGAAATGTCAAACAGCAGGGGTTTCATGCTAACATGACCTGTGTGTGTGTAACCTGCATTAGCGTTAGCACTGCTAGCTCCTCACTGGAGCTGGCTGGTAATGGTAATAAAATGAATATTTTCTCCTCCACCTCTTCCTCTCACCTTGTCTCCATCCAGCATGGTGGCGCTGGTCAGTAGGTCGTTGGATCCGAAGAGAAGCTGTTTCTGTTGGCCATCGATGGTCATCACCAGTCGACCCATTTCTGTGTCTGGTTTGGCTCCGCCCCCAGCTTCAGCTGACTGACCCTTCTTCAGCTCCTCCTCATCCTCCTTTTTTATCTCCACCTTTTCTCCCTGTCCTCCAGGTGTTCCTTCTGCCTCCTCTTTTTCATCTTCAACCATTTTCTCCACTTGAATTTTGACCTGCAAGAAAAAAATAATAGAAAACATATATAATGTATGGCTACATTCTTTTCATTTTTACTTCTTACAGGCCTGGAAAAAATAAATAAATGTCCAACTCCAGCACTTCTCAAGACTTGCAGTGTTGTTTTGTACCAGCGAGGGGAGCATCTGTCCGCCCCCGGCACCTCCTCGCTCCTCCTGGCTCTCCTTCTTGATCTCCTTTCGTGGATGTTTGGAAATGGCTTTGAGGACGGTGCCTTCGAATCGCTCCTTGCTGATGTCGTCCTGCGTGTCGGGGTCTCTTATTTTGAAGCCGAGCGGCGTCCACTGCAAGACGACAGCGAGCGGTCACAAAAACGTTAAAAGCACTTTGAATAGAAATAAAAATAGATTTGTGTCTGGACTTTTAGGACAGTCACATGACGTCCCCCCTCAGTTCTTCAACTGCTTCAATGTTAATAAGCTGTTTAATGAAAGTTTGAATTTGTAAATCTCAAGCATTTAAACTAAACTTAACTAAACTAAATCCACCGCCACCTTTAACTAAATGAAACCCAAGAGATTTTTGGGCACCTCCTTCCTGATAGCAGCATCGCATCAACATAGAAACTCAAAGTGAAGATAGTTTCACACACACTTTGCTTCTTTGTGACGTAAACTTGCGTTTGTTAATAATAATAATGGATCTCTGTATGTCGTCTGTTTCTCACTTTGCATTTGGCTGCTGCCAGCGCCGCTGCCACCTCCTCCTTCTTCTTCCTTTCTGCATCTTTCTCTTGCTCCTCCTCCTCCCTCCTCTTTCTCTCCTCCTGCTCTTGTCTCCTCCTCTCCTCCTCCACCTCCTTCCGTCTCTTCTGCTCCTCTAGGATTTGGTCCTCGACCCTCTTCGTCCTCAACAGCCTGATCGCTCTCTTTTCCGATTTCACCTGCAGAAACAAAACGACGGTGTCAGGGATATGAAACATACTTACTTCCTGTCCTCTGCTGCGCCGCAGGGTTCCGGTTGGGTATCCGTCAGACTCACCATGGCCACCGTGAACTCCACCTCCTTGTGAATGTCTGCGCTGTTGAACTCTGTGTCGCTGAAGTTCTCACAGATGTCAAAGGGAAGCTCGCCGTGCTCCTCCGAGTTCACGATGCCTTCATCAGCACCAAGACATGTGATGATGCCCTGAAACACAGAAGCATTACTAAAACAGCTGTTCAAATAAACATCACAAAACGACCTCAGTATGTTTGTGTATCAACGCATCTCACTGATCTCATCTCTACCCAACCGGTCGAGGCAGATGACGCCCACCCAGAGCCTGATTCTGGTTCTGCCTGAGGTTTCTGCCTGTTAAAGGCAGTGTTTCCTTGCCACTGTCTCCTAGTGCTGCTCATGGTGGAAATGTTGGGTCTGTACATATAGAGTTG
>JAVQJF010093438.1:0-24225 GCA_036023855.1 Gadopsis marmoratus
TCAGGGGTCTGGTGTCACCTGACCAGTGGGGGGTCTGGCAGATGTTGGTCAGGGGTCTGGTGTCTGACAGATGATGGTCAGGGGTCTGGTGTCACCTGACCAGTGGGGGGGTCTGACAGATGATGGTCAGGGGTCTGGTGTCACCTGACCAGTGGGGGGGGTCTGACAGATGATGGTCAGGGGTCTGGTGTCACCTGACCAGTGGGGGGGTCTGGCAGCTGTTTCTTGGGAGCGTGTCGTGAACTTGTGGCCTCAGGTCTGAGCAGTCAGGTGTAATGATGCTGGATCCTTGAACACACCAAAAGCTGCTGTGTGTTGAGATGCTACAACACACATGGACACTGACCGTTCACCAGCGACACCTCGCTCTCCACAGGATGCCACGGTTCCCTGTGCAGACGCAGTTTTGTGGGGCAGGATGCAAAGATTTGCACAGCTTGTCTGATATATGCGTCATCGTGCACGTATGATCAGTCAGGACGCCTTGATGGGAACAGAGTGACGGCAGCTGTCCAGGTTCCAGGCATGTAGTTCATGCTGTGTTCCACTGAAGCCACCGTGATGCTGCATTTAATTCAGCCTTCCGTATCATTATTAGTATTACTATTAGTTGTAGTAGTAGTGGTGGTGGCCAAATAGGATCCCCTTCCTTTGGACATGACCTAAATTACCAGTACTAGTATCTGTTAGAACATGAACAGAGTAACAGCTGATTGTATGCAGGGACCCAGGCCAGTGGGATTTAAAAGACTTGTATTACCAGCCTGATTCCTCTGTTCGGGTCATGGACTGAATGTCTATACAGTGGCAGCCATGCGATGTTCGCCACTCGTGTTCTCCAGCCCCAGGCTGAGCAGCACCGACACAATCCCTTTTTCCTGCACATGAAGTCTGGTTTCCATATTCCTGGTTTCAAGGATTTTGAATGGAATGACCGATCCTGGTCTTGCTGCTGCTCAGCCCCTGCTTGCATCACCAGGTGGGTGAACAGCTGCGACCAACAGAGTGTTCTGAAACATCTACTGACGGGTCATACCGGGACAAATGCAGACCGTATCTTTACATACTTACAAATAACTGAATTACCAAGCAACCTTCCATACGTTCCTTGATAACCTGTGATAATCCGTTCAATAGAAAAATATTCTTAAATTCTTAATTGTTTCTCTCTGGTTGGTTGTTCGTGGGCCGAGCATTATGGGATTTGAACGAGACTTTGGGTGCTTACGTCTTCTGCAGAAGCCTTCGAGTTACAATAGTTTACAAGAGTGCGAGTATGAACACGAGATGAGTTTCAGTGTTTGGTATGACACCGTCTAATGTCCCCGACAACCTCTGTAGCCTCATTTAGAGCAGTTTTGCAACCACCTTTTTCAAAGACACGTACAAGCATCAAAGTTCACAAGTTTACTGATGTATTTTATGCCGTAGAACAAAACGTGAAAATCTCTTAAGCTTGTGTTGACCACAGACTTTATTTCAGGCATCGAACCAAAAACCCATCCAAGAAACCCACTGACTTCCAGACAAGGAAACCGGAAGTCATTAACTCATTTCCAGGTTTCATTCCTGCAGCTCTCACTCTATAGTGAAACCGTGAAAACAATATTGGACAACCAGTGTAATGATAGTGATTAGAAATCAGAAAGGAAGTAATAAACAAGTTAGACCAAAGCTATTGTGCAGTAACAAGGACGCTGTAGTTACAAAAGTATAGACCAGCTCTTAGATTAGATTGTGCTTCGTGTCAGGAACAAACTCTCAGGAAGAGCTACATTATGTCCCCACAGCAAGTTACAGCTAAGTAATCTAGTAAACAGAGTACAGGTAAAAAGAGTCAAATACATAGGTACCCCAACAGTACCTCAGCAGTTACTCAGAACATATACTATAGAATTATTTCTCTCCCCGAGACCCGGTGACCCAAACCTCCGAGCTGCTGTCTTAGACGTCTCATTGATGTCAACTGTTGGATGGTACAAAACGTTCATCTCAATTCAAAATCAGAAATCATACGGATCAATCCTCCAAACTTTGTCAGTATCATTGACAGTAACCATGGTTCATTATCAGCTAATGTGAAACCTGCAGCCAGAAATTTGGAAGTTCTATTTTGATTCAGATCAAAACAGTTGTCCAGTCCTGCATTTATCCAATAAGAACCATCTCCAGAATCAAACCGATGTCTCACACTCAGACCTGGAAAAAGTCATTCCTGCACTCGATTTCTCGAGACTCGACTCCTGTAACTTCTCCTTTCTGGCATCAACCAAAAGATACTCTGTCGCCTCCAAGTAGTCCAGAACTCAGCAGCCCGGCTTCTAACTGGTTCTAACAGACGACATTTCATCACCCTGATCCTGCTTCTCTCCATCGGCTCCTCGTTAGATTCAGAATTGATTTTAAGATTTTACTGATCACTTATAAGACGCCTGGGTCTGACACCAAGCTGTACAGCAGAAACACTGACCCCATATCAGCGACATCGCAGTCTCAGACCCTCAGGTGGGGCCTTCTGGTCCTTCCAGTTGAGGCTTAAATCTAAAGGTGACCGAGCTTTTGCCATCAGGACCCTGGACTCTGGACGACCTGCCTGAGGAGATCAGGCTGCAGAGTCAGTGACTCTTTAAATCACTTCTTACAACACATTTTATAGACTTCTGTCATGTGATGTCGTCTTTATCTTTTTATTGGCTTTTATTGGTTGTAGTTCGTTTATGTCTTTTGTATTAATCTTTCATCTTGCTTTTGTTTGCTTTTATATTTGAATGTTTTCTCCTGTTTTTACCTTCTCTGTCAAAGCACTTTATTTTTTAAAGGTGCTATAGAAATAAAGTTCATTATTATTACTGTTACTATGTGACTGCCAGATAAAATGATGGCCGACGTTTGTGTTTTCCTTTTATTTCAGTGTTCAGGAATGACAAAGAAGTAGAATTTGAGCAATAAGAAAAACACGTATGATGCAAATGGACACTGCTTGTAAAGAGCCTGGAACACTTTAGTTAAAGGTGCTATACGTTTCTGTGTGTTAATACAGACAGCTGATTATTTCATTTAAAGAGATTTAATTTACACGACGTTAAAGGTGAGAACTTGAAGAACAGCAACCGTTAAATGATGAGCTGGTCGGTGCCTAACGTGTGTAAGCGACATTATCCTTATAAGGACACAGAATATTGCATCTGTAATGCTAAAACTTATCCATGAAGCCTAACAGAGTGAATCTGTTAGAGGAGGAGGATGCAGAACCTTTCGTTGTTTGATCTTCAGCAGGACTCTGAAAGGTTGGAGGACCTGCTTTTTGTTTGATCACCGAACAGCATCCAGTCATTAGTCATTTTCACAGCCAACTAATGGAGATGCTATCAGCTAATTATGTGGATGATAATCACAGCGATGGATGGAGCGGCAGGACTATTCATGGACAGATAATAAAAGTGCTAATGATCCGCCGGCCTAATGCTGCGGATGTTTTATCGCTGCCTTGAAAATGTTCACAGCTCCTCACGTCGCTCTGCTGTGTTGGGGAACATTTCACCACTAACTCTACAGACCTCTGGTCCGTCTGTGCTGGTAGTCTGCTGCTTATTTTATAAATCATCACATCGGTGCTAGTTTCCTCCCAACAGATGTGACTGCAGCTAAGCTGCATGAACAGATGAAGAGGTTGTTACTTCATCATACCTATGACTTTGTCCTTCTTGCCATTCCTGATGGGAGTGCAGAGCAAACTCTTTATCTGGTTGCGGGTGTGATCTGGATTTTCACTCTGTCAGAGGAGAAGAAGGATATATATTTTTATAATTACTCACTTTGGGAAAAGCAAAGCAAAGACAGATATACTGACTGTCCAGGGGAAGCGTTGATCCTTGGTGACGTCTGCGATGTTGAGAGGCTGCATGGTGTTTTTAACAAACTGGGCGTACATGTAGTTAATCTGACTGACATCACAGTCCCTGAGGAGACACACAACAGCACAAACAACTTCATAACTAGCGTGCATAATCCTAACCCTGTAGGACGGCACTGGAACACACTTTGAGTTTGCACTTTAAAAGGCGTCTAGCTCCTGTTCCTTCCTTCAGCCCATCTGTTGTTCCAACCCCAAAAAGACTTCATTTTAAATTCTAAAGGAAATCCAAAAGATGTTCCCAAAGTTTCCAAAGAAGCCTGCATGTGTATAAAATGACACACAAGGAAACTGGAATGTTTCAGTATCATGTACTCATGTAAGTATCATTTTGGAGCATACAGATATAGAATACATATAGTAACAGTCTGTTTAAAATGATAACACACGACAGTTTAAAGGACCTGCAGTCTGCTGCGGCAGATAAGATAACAGATGTGATGGATGCTGAAACGCTCTGAGAGCTGGGTGATAATTCCTCACTGCAAACCACAGCTTTGATCCTTTGGTTACATAACTTTACATTTTCTCTTATTGTTGCGTTTCTATAGAGGGCGCTCTACTGAGTCCGCCTTCTACGCATTTGGAAGAGAACAAAAAGAGGAGCCTAACCACACGCCAGCTGTTTTTAACATCAGCACGCTGTCATGAGCTGAATCACTTTTCTGGATTCCGTCTGTTCAACCAAGTGGAAAAAAGCTTTTTCTGTAAATGATTCATTGTGATGTGTCACTTTCTGTTTGGACCAGCTGCTCCTTGGATTCAACCTAGCAACTGTTATAACCCCAAAACCTGCTCCTTTAAGCTCCACGCTAACAGCACCGATAACAAAACCTCTGCTGGTTAATGAGGGAACTGCAGCCGGGCTCAGGTCCGAGCGCTGAAGCCGTCAGTCACGTCTGTCAGCACTTAATAAGCCTATTTGTGATCTGTAGCCGCCCCAGGTCCGAGCCACAGACTCGGCTATAATACTGCGTGATAAATGATAGAAAATGGATATATAAGCACAACATGAGCTTTTGGCTGAAGTGCTGCGGCAGGACAGTGTGAGAGAGACAGAAAAGCATTTTCATTTTATGCAACTTTGTACTTCGGCTTCACTACGTTTCAGAGAGGAATGTTGTATTTCTACTACAACTTCCTACACGTTGAGAAAGTTCAAGGTTGAGTCAGCTGAACACTCGCAGGTTGGCAGTTCCTTCCCGTCTCTCTGACGGACCTAAACGAGGCCACAGAAAGGCTCCCGGCGTCACTAAAAACCGTGACAGCGCTGCTTTCGATTCAGGACCACAGTCAAACTTTAGACCCAGAAAAGTTAATTGCCCCACTTCACCCTGAAACACCCCGTCTGTCGGCCTGCGAGCCGGATCAACATGGGTTCAGCTCGACTGAACGTCCTGCCTCTGAGAAACAGACTCCTTGCCTCGGAGGCCGCAGCCTGGGGTTAACGTGACTATAAAAAGCCTCCTGCGGTTCCAGCCGGTCAAAGCTAACATCCTGCAGGGCCCCTCCCCTCCCACGCTGGCCCAGTTGGAGCTGCCCGGTTCTGCCGTATCGCAGCCCCCCCAGAGGAAGTCCGGCACAAACACACAGACGTATTTAGAGGCCGTCATTAGAACATCCATGAGAGCAATCTGAAGAAAAAGAGAAACTATGACATCTGGTTTGTGTCCTCCCCGACAGTGTTGGGATTTTCACGACTGCCTACTTTGCCTTTCTTTTGCTTGCTCACACAGATAAAATATCTTCCACGTGGAGAAAACCCACCTGGTTTAAATGCAGTGGATCTGTTCAGACCCTGGAGCGCTGTGGTCCATCTTATTCACCAATACAACTGTTTCCTATCAGCTTCTATTGATTTACTGACGTAGCAAACTCTCTGTCAGGAGCTGGTGCAAAGAGTCAATAAAACCTGATAGAAAGACCTGTTTTCAACCCTGTTGTTCTCAGTAACTGTGAGATTCCTGTTTTAGAAGAAGTCCTTTCTGGCATCGTTTCATATTTTATCACTGCCAATAAATCCCATGAAAAGATCCAAACCTGCGACGTGTTAGTTCGCCTCACACTTCTTTCCGACTCCCCTACTCTGTCTGTGTCTGGTTTAACTACATCTGCCAGTAGCTTTGGAGAAACGCCGCTACTGTCAAACTCACGTGCCGTTCCAAGTAGCACGCTAGTTTGTTTCCCACAGAGTAGCACAGTAGCGCCACCAAATGCCACGTCGCTAGTTTTGTCGTGAAGGTTCTTCTAACCTTGTTTCCTTGAGCATATCGCTATAAGAAGAAAATAGTTGTTGAATTAATTGATAGCTCGCATCGTGGTAAACTGGGAATTTGAAGAATTTGCAAGTGTAGAGCAGATGTGGCTTCCCAGCACTGTTGCCGGTCGGCAGGAAAGTACCTGCGGGATCGGCTCAAAGGAAATTACGAGGGATCCTGGTGGACTCGGGGTTTAAGACGCTGATCACGTGGGTGGAGTCTGGCCAGGGATCTTTGCTGACCACGAGATGTGGCTGAAGGCCTCCTGTTATGACCCACAGAACAGAACTCATCGTGCCTCTCTGCACCTCTCTGCAGGTAAAGTGGCACCAACGGTTGAACTATGACGCCTCGATTGTCTTCCTGGAAATACCCAAAAACTCCATTTAGAATGGCAACACAGAGCCAAGGCTGGATTACCAACCGGGCAAAGTGAGCAGCTGTCCTGGGGCCCCAGACCCTCGAGGGTCCCCAAAAGCACCAGGTTCACTTTGTGGTAAACGGTTTACAGAAACACAATAGCAGTTGACATGATGCTTTCCAGGCCCTGTCTTGTAAAGGGCCCCTGTGTAAAGTTTTAAGACCGTCAGTATTTATAGTGCGCTTACATGGTACATATTCCAAGTTCATTTGTGTTTAGTGACCATACAGCAAACCCGGGGCCATGTACAGTAATATCGAGCAGCGAGGGGTCAGAAAGGGCCCAGCAGCAGTTTGTGTTATGACTTTCAGAAGACGCTCATCCTCTTATTTTACTGCACTACATTTCCTGCTGTAAAATGTTTTATTGAGAGTTCAACTGGGTTCACTTAGTAGCTGTTTTCCTGAGCTTTCAACTGCACCTCGTGGTCTTTATCAGCTGTCAGAGTTTGGTCACTTGCTCACTTGTCATCCGTCAGCCATCGACTCCATCCACTGACGAAGACCATGAGATGGGGTTGACAGCACTAGAATACGCTACTAAGTTCTCTCATAATAACTCAATGCTCCTCTAAGTATCCTCATTCACACCATCACAGGTCCTGGGCCGAATGAAGAAGCTTCTTATTGAGTTTTGGAAGACCACATAGTGGATGCATACTTAAATTAAATCTGATCTGGTCTCGTAGGGATTCTGTACACCAAGTGTATTATGAATAAAGCCTACTATAATAAGCCATCTGTAGCATATCTGTTCCTTCAGGTAGCTGGTGACCAAAACCTAATAAAAGACCAACAAAGGCCCCAGTTATTGGTCAATTGATACAAACACACACAGATATACAGCAAACACACCTGCACAAGCAGACATACGTACAGTCCAGTTCTGTTGTTGGGCTGAGATCAAGATTTAATTATAGATGCTGCGTAGCAACTGGGGAGGCCAGGCCACCCTGGAGAGGAAGGGCACTGAGGAGGATCTATACTATATATAATGAATGCATCTGTTACACAGATATCACCTAAGGGCCTCTGAGGGTAGTTTGCAAATTCAAGGAAACATTAACAACAGGTGTAAACGGCTGCAGTACGCCTCGAGGCCAGTCTGCAGGACTTTAAGGAGATCACCTTACCTTTTGGGGGCTTCTAGGACTTCACCCAGCTCCTCGTGTTCCATGTGAAAGACACTGGAGAAGGAGTTCTGCAAAAAGAATACACATACGTTTAATTGTGTGAGATATTACAGAGGTGGTAATGTGGCTAGCGCTTGCTGGGGGGGTGACATGTGCTCGGCATAATCCTATTGGGATCAGGTGACACCATATGAACTCACACAGGGTCTGGGTTTGGTCTAGATCCTAACCTGAAACCAAAGGTCTTCCGTGCTTTGCTGCAGGTCCACCCTGTGTGTTTTCTGGCCGTATCAGCTTCCTCGTTCCCTCCAATTAAGACATTACGGCTAAACCCAACATCCACATACCGTAGGTTAAGCAGTGGTGCCGTGCACGCTGCATAAAACACGTCTCCAAGAATGAATTAAGGGAACATTGACCTATTAGCCATCAAGCCTTGCCAGAAGGAGAGTTTATTTCGACATTCCAGTGCTCCTTTCATCTTTTACCCCCTTATAGGGACTTGTTTTCTCTCAACGCCTCGCAAAGGATCCTTTTTCCATTTTAAAGAGGTGGGGACAGGATGTTAAAGATGGACATGGCTTCTTCGTTTTGGAAAGATTTGCCCCCTACTCTGGTGTGTATGCACACACACCTTTGCTCTCTGGCGTTAGTTCACCCTGATCCATCTAGGTGAAAGTAATAAAGCTGTTTTAAACAGAAAAAGGACCTGGCAATGTTATGACATTTATTGGGATCTCTGGCAAGGAAGTTTATAACAGGATGACACGGGATAATGGGATTTTTTATTCCTGCGTGTAGGAATACTGAAATAAATTGAGCCTGGTTTCTCATATTCTTTGTTGTAAGCATTAGCCAGGGTTTTACAAGTCAAGGAAGGACAAAGGAGTGGTTCGTTGATCGAGCCCGTGAAGCGTTCACATGCAGGTATCGGCGTCAGGGCCAGGTCATGACATCATGGGCCTCCAGCTATGTTCTCAATCCATAACAACACACTGATTTATGGGTTTAATAGTTGAGCGTTGGAGAAAAAACAAAAGGGAATGTTCTAAACAGACTCTTAGAACCCAAAAGTACATTTACAAACATCTTTTGGACTTTTATCTCTGTACATATTCCTTTTACTTCAAAATGTGAATTCCTGCACATTCCAACATCTTTCGACAGCCACAATTTCATCTACTTCCAAGGTGCACGATCCACGGTTTTATTTTTATGTTCACCTGCATGTGAGCATGTTGCCGTGCTGATGTTAGCACTTAGCTCAAAGAATCATTATGCCGCCTCAGTCTGTTTAAACCGCCGCTACGTTCTCTGCATCTTTCCTTTAAACTTAACTCAAATACTTTCAGTTACCATGGAGGTTGCAGGTCAGAACACGAAATACGAATCATGTGTGTTTCTAGAAGGCAATGAAAAGTTGCCTATTTATTGTTTTTATTGTTTTGGTAAAAGGAAAGGAGAAAAGGAAAGACTGGGTGGGTTCTGGCAGGAAGAAATAAAGAGAGAATAGAAAACAGCAGGCAGTTTAACAACTGTGGAGAATGACACAACACACACACACACACACACACACTCACACACACACAGCCTAACATGTTTCACCTGTAGCCAATTCCAGAATTATTTCTACTGGAGAGAGTTAAACAACTCAGAGCAACAAAAGACTCCAGATGTCAAACCCCATCACACACACACACAGCGTACAGATGCCAGTACACTCAGACACTGTGCATTGTGCACACATGCAAACACACTAACAAAAACACACGCTGTGCGCATGAATTCATGCACAAGCAAAACACATTATTTCATGTACACATACTTGCAGGTATGCCCATACATCTACCGTACAAAACAAATACATCACACGCACACGACCTCACAGGACAACATCTCAAACTCCCCCCGTGTTATTGTTGGTACGGTCCAGGCTTAAAGACCAGCATTGTCCTTGACTAGATTTCCTACAGGAAAGCTGCTTTCCTTGACGAAAGGTTTTTCTAAAATTCACAGAGCTGTGGGTCCTGCTTGACAAACTGCAGACATTTACCGCTGACACCTGTATACAGAGGGCCGTCTGGCAGATAAGGCCAGTGAAAGATCCAAATCTCAGAGTAAATGTTTAGTGAGGAAAGAGAGAAGAGAGAGGGGAGGGGGGAGGAGGGGCATAAAAGAAAGGGACACAGCTGGTCTGGCAACCCTGAGGTCACGAGAGGGACAAACACACACACAATGCAAACAGTATAATAAAGTGGGTTGTAACAGAGCCTGTGGAGCTCAGTACATACACGAAATAAAACATCTTGATTCATATTAAAGTTGGATCACCCAAATAATAAAAAGATCCTCTAGTGGTTTAGTCACGTCATGTAGACAGTTTTGGTTTTAAGAGGTCTGTCTCTGAGGTTTCAGCCTCCACCCAAACACAAGGAGGTGAAATTTCATCTGTGGTCGCAGCAAACAACATGATCACAACCACCGTTACTCTGGACGATCCACAGAGGACACTGTTGTCCGAGTTATTCAGTCAAACATTCATTAGAAACCTTTCATGATGGGGATGTCATCAGCTCTGCTGCACATTAACATGCTGACCTGATGGTGGCGCTAGATGGAAAGTGTCAGAAGATGGCCAAAGTTATTACAGTTCATCCTGAGGGGAACATGAACGATGAAGCATCACAGTCCATCCCATAGTTGTTGAGACTCAGACTTGCCAACTGATTGACAAGCCAACCCTGCCATCGACAGAGCTACGCCCCCGTGTGGCTAAACATGAAAGGTATTGAAGGTTATGACACAGGCCTCAGGACTGGGTATGCAGGGGCCACTTTGGGGCCCTCACCAGGTCAGCTGTATTGTGCTTTAGTGGTGCATTTTACCAAACAAACCAAACCAAATGACCATAAATTAATTGCCACACAGGGTCTGGTTGCCTGGTTGGTAATCCAGCTTTGGTCGACACCATTTCTTCTGTTCCAAAGGAAACTCAGCAGAAGTTGGTCTGAGGACAATTCAGATGAACCACGAACAACACGGACCTTGTTTCTTGGTTTTGGCGTTGATCGTCTCCATTGTGTTGTGGGTGGAAGCAAAAATGTGACAGATGTACCCACAACCCCAAAACCATCTGCAGGTCTATATACCACAACAGGCAACATTGAGTTGTCACTGTTTTCTCAGACCTTTAAATCCACGTGGACCGTATGTTGGATATCAGTTATTAAAAGCTGCTCTGTACTGTATTGCTGTCGGGTGTGTGGATAAACGGAAAATATTACTAATGCCAGAGAAATAAGAGAAATGTTTGCATGTTTGGATCTTTACTGAATCAAAGATTAAAAAGGACAAAGTTAAACAAAAAGGATTTCTTCCCTGAATGTTTAGAGATTTAAGCATGGCCCCCCCACCACCCACACATCTGCTGCTAAATGGGCAATAATGCGCATTGAAGTTGACATCTGGTGGCACCAGCACTCACATTATCACAGCATTCTCTGAAAGCATTTAGAGACAGTTGAAGGCTGCCAGATGCATCACTCTCTGTTGCGGTTGTGTGCAATAAACATGTTGAAGTGTTAGTCAAACTGTCATTAAGCTTGTTGTTCTGTTCTGCCGTGTGATTTTATTATTTCACTTTTACGAGAGAAAAGGCTTCAGGGAAGATGACGCTCTTCTCCTCGCGTTGTATCTTCCCAACAGGACTAGAGTTTACGGGTGATAGATCCTCAGAAGCAGGTGACCAGTATGGCAAACGCTATAAATGGTTAATGGTTAGTAAGGGTCCGTGTCTCTGGCTGAACTGGCAGAAATGAGAATCATACTGCAATAATCTTTTAGATTTTAAAAACAGAGATTCAATCTAAAAAAAAGTGTGCATCTTTGCCTGACAGTATTCTACCGGTAAAATGTGAAGCTGAACGTCTATCTTGCAAATCTCTAGTATTGAGTATACTATACTGATGACTTACATGTAGTTCCATACAAATCCTAACATATAAAACCTCTTTAGATTATCTGCAAGAAAAACAAGTCCATTAGACTGCAGCATTACCATTTAAGTATAGTGTGTTCGTGTCATTAAATCAGTATGGAATTAATCCGTCTGTAAAATGTTCATAATCATAGGAGCTCAGTGCCATGATGAAACATCTGTGGGGTGTTTACCTGCATTAACCTGCTGTCTGGTTAAGTGAGAAGCTGTTTTTCTGTTGACAACTTCTGACTCACACATCCCTAAACTGGTCCGTCTGACTAACTGACACCAATTGAAGTTGAAAGGGTTTTCTGAAAAGGAACCAGGCACTCAGTCGTTTAGTGGTTCCATGGGGCAAACAGCCAAAAACCCACCAATGGCTGCATGACCAAGAAGGGTCTGTGCAAAAGGTCAAGTCACTGCTGAACCCTTGGAGCTTCTGTTTCGACAACAAACTCAGAGGGTTCTTTGATCGCCTCTGGAACCCTGCAATTTCTGGGTGGACAGTTTCACTGCACGTATATTAGCTCTGTCATTTTCTCCTCGTCCTTCCAAAGCACTGCTGTTTGTGGTCCGAAACTGTGGCAGAGCTCTGAACTTGCTGTCGTCATCTTCACCACCATGTACTCCCACAACACTCACTCCAAAAATACAGCAAGCACAGAGACTGACCTTCACTGGGACAAGTGTTTGACTGAAATCTCAAAGTCTACTGACTTGCCTTGTCCAGAGCTTTCACCAGCATCTCAAGGCCTTCATCACTGACTGAAGAAACTAAACCGACTCCATGAGCAACTGAACCAACTTGGAGTCGATTGACACGATGAGTGCTAGCACTTCAGTCAAAGGCACTTTCTTAAGACAATTTATAGCAAATGGTTCTACGCTGTTAGAGGCTCTGCTCTGTGGGCAAGAGCTCAAAGAGTCCAGCGCTCTGCCTGGACGAACGCTGTGCTCCATATATGTGACATCTCTAAATCACCCGCTAATCAGCGAGACGACGGAAGCTGAGGACGGCCGTGTTTGCAATTATTTTCTAACAACGAGATCATGCAATCGAGATAGCAAAACTTGTTTCCTCGTGATAACGGGTTAATTTATCTTGTAATCTTCTCCTTAAATGACAAGGACAGATCTGAATGCTGCCGCTAACAGAAAGACACAGTGCAGGTTGTGCCTGCGTTAGCCCTTGGTACTCCCAGGGCTTAATTTAGGATCCGGAACCTCCCAGATTGGGATCGATGCGTTTTTGATTGGATCCTGCATCTGCTTTGTTCCCATCAAAATCTGTAAACGTTAACAGTATGACCCGTGACTTGCTTGCGTCTAGATAAGAATAGTAATTATTCAACATTTTTTATTTTAGCTGCATTTAATGAACTCCATTTCCCATGAGCTCTAACCCTTTGCAGGCTAAACATCGCGCCAAAATCGTTATCTGAAACATGGAAACACTGAGCGCACTGAAAATCTGAAGAAGCTGTGGCAGCTTCTGCCCAAGTCCACTGTGGACACACTTGTCTTGACAAAGACATGTATATTTACTGTGGTACTTCAATGTTTCCTGTCTAACGTGTGTTACAGGTTTTAGATATTTCCTACTGTTTGATCAAAATAATGGTTGACTATTCTGTAACTGGTAGCTTGGAGGTCCTGTGCGGTATGAGCCGATGTCTCGAGATGGCAGGAATCCTGTAACGCAGCTCGCCTGTCTCCCTGTGTGACACTTCACCTGCTGCCTTTTGCTGTGTGCTTGTTGTCTGTGCTCTTCAGGTGCTGGACGCCGGAGTCGGAGCCGCCAAAACAAATGTTAATGCCTGCAGAGGCTCCAACAGGGTTCTGTGTGTGAGAGTCAGCAGAAGTATAGACCATATTTACATTAAAACACGGCCAGCTGCTGTTCTTGATTAGCTGTCAGAATGTCAGAGGTCTGACAGAACTCATTATGCTCTTCACTTCCTTCTGTTCAACTTCATTTGAAGGGAAACAGAAACAGCCTTCCATCGTTGCACACATTTGCTAAAAGTCTATTTGAGGAGCTTCTCATTTTGACATGACAGCTGTCACCTTGAGTGAAATTTTTAAGACACAGTATGATCCGATCTGTGTGTTCTGGACTGGATTCTGTCCTTTTCCTGGGGAGTTCTTTAAAAGGTGCCATTTGCTGAGGTTGCCCTTAATCAAATGTCTGGATAGTGGAATAGTCTCCACATTTTGTGGTGTCCGATAGTATAATATATATATATAGCTGAATCATAAACCAAATTACTTAGATTGAATCTTTGTTTTTGATGCGAGAGTCGAGTTGTTACAACGTGCCAAAAAGGGGTTTTTCAGTGTAAAGGTAATGTAAATGACAGCTGACTACAGTCGCTGTCTTGAGTCCCGACAGCCCTGTAAGCTGTGGCAGGAACAGGGACCGTCGGGACTCCACGTGTCCCGTCGCTGGCTCAGGCTGCCTCGTGGGAATCTAGCGATCGCATCTACGAGGAGGTCAGAGTTGAACTCTCAGTTTGTGTTTGTTAATGCATCTTTGGCCATGGAAGGCGAATAACCAGTGACTGGATCCGACTTCTTCCAGCCGGTCCCTGCCAGTTACAGTCTGCAGATACACTCTCAGACCGACGCAAAGAAGCACAAGCTTTCAGTTTATGTTCTCTGCTTAACGGTGGTACCAACCAGCCGTAGCTGTATGAGATAACCTGTATTTTCAAATATGCGTTTGGATGTCAGCCTTTATGCAAATGACGGGGTTCTTTTATTATTCGTGTTCTGCACATGTAGGCTTAAAAAATGTGTCATGTTTGAGTGTTTTTGTCTACAGGAAAAGAAATGGATTAAATGGTAACTGTGATCCGGTGCAGGACGGGACGCATCAAACAACAGCAACACGATGACGTGCATCTATTTAACATCGAGTTTAACCTGCTGCTGTACAGATGATGGACAGGTGTTCCATCATCACTGCAATACATCATCAACAAACAATCTGTAAATCAACTTTAATTCAGTAACTGACAAACTAAGTTCACCCTGTTTGATGCTGTGCAACTTCCCACTACGTCAGCAAACAACTCATCATCGTCCTCCATCACCTTCCTCTCCTCGCTGATGCATTCGTCTCGACAGTCTTGCTGCTCAGTGTCATACTGTGCACTCACCATGGCTCCAGGAAGTGTTCACCTCTTCCACTCTGTCTTTGTTTGTGCTACTAAGTCATTAATTATTCAGCACTTATTTATACACACAGACTTCCATCTACTGCAGGCAGATCAGCTCTGAGTGGCTGCAGCTCGACTACCATTAAATACACACACGGTTCTAGATTTATCAAAGCAGAAAAAATGGTTTTGCGAGTGAGAACACATTCATATGGACTTTAAACCACATTCCCAAAATCAGTGAATAACGCAAAAGTCCAAACTTACAATCTGTACATCACACTTTATCTGGTTAATTCATATCAACTTAACAAAAAACTAAAGAAATTTCACAATGTATAGAATGTGGTGAACATATGTCCTTGGTTAGACGTGTTTGGTGTCAGACTGAAGGTCCCTGATGATACAGGCAGACCTGAGTCCCTACAGGCCTGAGTCCCTACAGACCTGAGTCCCTACAGACCTGAGTCCCTACAGGCAGACCTGAGTCCTGGAGGTCCTACAGAGCTGCTGAAAAGTACTCTGTGATGAGTAACGATGATACAGGCAAAGCTGTGAGACCGCTGAGTTTAGCCGTGCTGACGTTCTATGTTGACCTGTCTAAAGGAATTTAAACCCAAGTAAATATTCATTCAGTATTCCGTTTCCTGGGAGCTATGCTCGTTCCTCTCACATGTCCAGCTGACCTGTTAAACACCAAGTTCATTGGAATTAGTTACCGCCGTTCACAGCCTCATTTGTTACTCTTAAGCTAAGTTATATGTTAAAAATATAGTCATCAAATGCCATTAAAGTAACGACTAGACGTCTTTTCTGTTCTCAGCTGCTCCAACAACAAACTGACAGGCAAAGTAAAAGTCACACGACCCAACTTCATGAAATCTATTTTACTTTCGGTGGCTTGCCGACCGATCGGTGATCTTCCTACAGGGGTGATGGTGAGCCACCCTGCATAGCTCTTGTTAGCTCGCCCCATATTACGCATGTGTTTCCAGTCTTTATTAAAAGGATGCATTTCTTCTGATAACACAAGGAATCATGGAGTTTAATGATTTGAATCTTTAAATAGGAAGTAATATACAGCTATATAACTGGACACTATGTGAATATATTTAGCAATACTGTGACCTGCTGCATTGTTTGCAACTCAGGTATCATGGAGCCACTCCGATGTGCATTCGAGAGCAGTTTTATGGTGGTAAAGTAACTGTAGAAATGGCTGAATTTACAAGTTACCAGCAGGCTCCTGAACGCACCATGTGTACTGAAATGAACTTCCCTGTGCTGCTGTTTCACTGCAAAGTTGGAATGCCTTGAAGATGGATTTGGTGCACTAGACACACAAGTACGACCACGATGTGAGCATTTGAGCGTGTGTGTGTGTGTGTGTGTGTGTGTGTGTGTGTGTGTGCGCGCTGACCATGGAGTCTTCGTCAGCGATGAAGACGGTACAAGCCTGGGCCTGCATGAAGGACAGGATGGTTCCTGCGATCTTCCTCAGTAAAACCTCCAAACACTGCTGCTCCTCAAAGATCAGACTGGCCAGGTCCAACAGCACCTGCTCACACACACAGTCACGTCATGTTCAGAGTGCTGTCTACGCACACACAGAAACACACAGAAACACACAGCCACGCCCACCTGATTGCGTCTGTTCTCCAGCTGCGACGTCTCATAGAGCTGAGCGTTGTGCAGGACGATGCCTGAAAAGGCCAAATAGGCGGAGAAGTCCTGTTGGAGAGGAACGGAACGGTGAGGAAGGAACTACGGGAAACAAGACCGGACTGTTGCATGGAAAAAAGATCAGTCGGTGATGAAGGAAGATGACAGATGATATGAGGAAGCACACATACAGGTGGAAGTCATATGCAGCGTAGCTGTGTGCGACGTGGGTCGGGGCAGCTCAGGTTAAGCTGCTGCTGACAGATATATCCTGCCAACGACATCTTTCTACGTTTCTGAATTTAATTCAACTTTACTTACCTTTTCATCCTGGTCAGTGAAGGCACCGCCCTCCCTACATTTCTTATTGATCGCCTGAGCCACTCCAACTACCTGTGATGGAGAGGATGGATAAAGGAAAGTTGATCAGGTTTCATCAACCAGGCGATAAGGTTTCTAAACATCTCCCAGTCATCCTGTCAACATGAAACAGATAAAGTATTGCATAGTTGGTTACTCGCCACCTGCAAAACCAAAATATAAAGATCCAAAAATGTAACTGATGATTTTGTTTGACAAAAAAATCAAAAATATCTTAACTCACTAACTTTCTTCCGAGCTTTCAGCTCCACCTTATGGTCTTACTCAGTGGATGGAGTTCTCTCAGTTGTCATGGAGATGGCGCAGTTGTCATCAAATGAAGTTCCATACAAACCGTACACACCTGATGACAAGTGAGCCCTGTCCATCACAACCAAGCAAACTCCATCTGCGGATGAAAGACCGTCCGTCTGGTTTATGGTGAACGTCTAGAACAGTGGTTCCCAAACTTTTTTGCAGAGCCCCCCCTTGTGTTGATACAGTTTTTTTCAGCCGCCCCCCGAGAGACAATTATTTTCAGCGTCAAAAGTTGTGCGTGCATTGTTTACATTTTTAAGCAGCCCTCCTCTGTGGTGTTTCTAAGGTGGTCGTTGGTAAAATTAGCGCCATCTGCTGGACATAACTTGACAGTGGAAAAAGTGTTCACAGCAGACCCGCGCCCCCCCTGTCACAACGCCGGGCCTCCCCTAAGGGGTGTGCCCCCCAGTTTGAAAACCACTGGTCTAGAACATCAGAGCTACTTGTGTTTGCAGGACGTTCTGCTCCACTGTACTTTGTCTTACCTCGTCTCTGTGGTTCTTGATGGGAAGGCAAAGGATACTCTGGGTTTTGTAGCCAGTGATCAGGTCCACCTCAGCATTGAACCTGGGGTCCTGGGGAAGCAAAGCGTACAGAGTTCAATCTCAGTTTTAGTCAGACATTTTGGGACTGATGACTGATGTTGGATTTAACAAGCACATCTGGTCAATGCTTTTCACCGCTGATAGTGTTGTTGCAAACCTACTGGAACTTCTGATTGACTGCTCTTTTAGCCTTTCCAAAACCAAAGTGCTAACTAGCTTACTGCTTACAGTACTGAACTAGCGTTAGCCTACCTCAAAGGCCAGGAGTTAGCACCAATGGCGTAAACAGCTTACGTTAAATAAAAGATCTGTGCAGTTTGAATGTTAGCAGGTCGGCCCTTCTTGGAATTGGGATACGGCCAACTACCACAGGAAGCATTACTCGCTGTAAACACGTCAGAAAATCCTCCTGTTAAAGTGAAAACATTCTGCTTAAAAATGCAAACGTGTGTAACCTAAGCAGCCAAACAGGGTTATGTTAGAATGAAATAACAGCTTGATATTACAGTTTCTCATCATACAAGGACAACAGGAACCACACGGTGTCTTTACTTCCATGTCTTCTACACTCATCAGCTGGTGAGAACGTTGACATTTAGCCTCAGTCTCTTAGCATGAAATGTGGCCACCAAGTGCATATTTCAAACATTTAAAGCCAGCTGGAGTGTTTTTAACAACTCATGTTAGCTTAATTAGCTATCTAGCTAGCTACGTCTGAAATCAAGAACAGAGTTCAAGTTGTAAATATTCTACTAGCATCACAGTAAAATGCATTCGTGTTGTCCGAGGATGGAAAGCTGCACAGGCGGGATGGCGTTCAGCGCCCTGCATCGGCCATCAGCAGCTTTAGTCCTGAGAAGTGGTTCAACCAGCTCTGCTTGCAGCTGATATCCAGTTTGCAGCTGATATCCAGTTTGCAGCTGTCAGGATTGTGCAACACAAAATTCCTCTCTTCTCCAAAACAGAACGATCACACACGTAGTTCTGTTGGCACTTGGCATCAATCACAAGGAGGCAGGAACCTTCTTTGGTGTGGAACTGTGGGACTGGAGAGAGAGAAGTGGCTTCTCTGTTGAGGGCCGGTGGATGGAAAGATGTTTTGTTAACTTTAGAGGACTATTCTCTAAAACCGGCTGACCTTTAAACACTCGGCTTCTCTCCGTCCATTATCTCTACCCTCCAACTCAAGGGCACTGTGCGTGTATAAAACACTACACCGATTTCACAATTAAACTCTAAAGAAAACAGCTGGCTTTGGTATGGAACGATAAAGTGCCTCCTTGCATTTGTATCACAGATTTTGTGCATGTTCTATACTGTATACCTTCATTTACCTCAGCTGCTTGTATCTGAGACGGGCCTTTAGTCTTCTGTGTTTTATATCTGATATATTTGAAGGATACACACCTGTGACAAAAAGGTGCAACAGCTGACTGTCTGCTAAGCCCCACCCCCTCTCGCAAGGCACATACGCAGCTTACAGTGAATAATGATTAGTCATCTTTGAAACAACGGGTCCTAAATTTCAAACACTCATTTCTAGCCAGCGACGGTCAATTTGCAGATTTTAATCAGCTGTGGCTAGCTAGCTGGTTAAGCTAAGGCTAGCTTCATGAGATGCTTGAGAACGCCGTCTCCAGGTTTCATTTTACTCTAACACGCAGAGAAAGCCTTAGCAATCCAGAAATATCGAGTTACTGTTTGCGTAGAGGTTTCAAATTAAAAGCCCTCGACTGGCGACTTTCGTTTAATGCAAGACATCTGCAGGAAGTGTTGCGTCTCACAAAAAGCAGCAACTGTGTATTTCTGTCAAAAAGAGAAAGTTAGAGCAGCACCGTGGAGAGTGGCAGCACTCTGATGGAATTAGTACAATACACTGGAAGTTAAAAACCCGATCAGACAGAGCGATGGGGAGTCCCTCAGATGATGGACTTCCTGGAAGCAGTATCAGGTTCTGCAGCAGCAGCAGTCAGTGCACAGCATGATACTCAGGCGAATATTGATAATGACAACATTATAAACTACAAAAAACCAGTCGTTGTCCATCTTTAA
This sequence comes from Gadopsis marmoratus, assembly GCA_036023855.1. NCBI lineage: Eukaryota > Metazoa > Chordata > Actinopteri > Centrarchiformes > Percichthyidae > Gadopsis > Gadopsis marmoratus. The sequence continues at coordinate 19,802 of JAVQJF010093438.1, forward strand.
AGGTGGTCATTAGTAAAAGTAGGTTCAAATGTCTGAATGTTCCTACTGAGAACACTGAAGGTTTTTTGCAACTAATCGTATCACAAGAAAAGTTTCTTCTTTTAATGAAATGTGTTGAGTAATACGACACAGTTACGTAAAGAAAAAAGATTCTATGCTGGAAAGTCTCTCGTTAAAATGGAATAATTTGGTGTAATAACAAGTCAAATATGGCATTAAAACATGCCGGTATCTTTTTATAATGTGAAAAGAATATTGTCTCTCAGAGTTGAGCCTCCACCCAAACACGATGGAGTTGAACAAAATGTAATTTAAAGTGGAAGAATCAGTGTCGCTGTTACTGACGCATCCATCGCTGTCAGCAAGCGATGTCAACGTATCAAGTTCCGATACTTCTTGACACCCAGCTTGTCCTCGGCAGCCTAAATGTTACCGATTCACTTCTGCAGTCAAAGTACCTGCTGCCAGAAGATAGAAACCCGAAGCAGCGACGTCATCCACTGGTTTCCAGTATAACTGCCAAAAACAGGACACTCGGAAACCCTTCACATGTTTCACTGACTTAGTTTACACTAGAAAAGGACTTTACATTTAAATATTAACCCTATAAATCTACAACCCCCTCTCTATTCCCGTCTACCACTCTCTACCTCCCTCTCTCTCTTCACACACACACACATTCCTGTCCAGATACAGTCTTTCACTATCAGATGATCAGATTTCAGATCAGCTGATCAGGGAGTGCTGCTTCAAAGAGAGATAAGCAGCTGGGGTTAAAGGTCGCACGCGGCTCAAATCCAACCTGTTCACCTATTCACTGTTTATTGTTTCTTCTCTCATTCATCATCATCTGAAAATTCAACCTGTGTTAATTCTACATTAGTAGCGTTTCCTGCTGTCCCTGTCTGGGTGTGGTTAGCCTAGCCTAGCATAAAGACTGGAGGCAGGGGGAACCAGCTAGCCTGGCTCTGTCTAATGTTCAAAAATTGCACCTGCCAGCACATCTAAGGCTCACTGATGAATGATGAAAGGTTGTTTCTGCGTTACGTGCTGGAACTACTGCACGGCCAACAGTTCATCCTTCCTGCTGTTGCACAGACACATAGGTTGGTCTGATCATGGGTTCACGACGTGGAAGTGACACTGTGTTGACCTCAGAAGGTCAGCTCACTCTCAAACTGTCAGGGGTCCAAATGTCACCAGCCATCATCAGCACCAACGCTAGAAAAACGAGGCCAAACAGCGTGAAGCCCTCACCTCATACGCATCCTTGATATTGAGCGGCTGCCCTGTGGCAGCTACATGTCCCACAATGCCCTTGTTCCACTCCAGCCGGATGCAGCTACTGGAGGACTCCTCCAGTGTGGATCCCTCAGCTACGTCGAACAGCCGGCTGACCAGGAACTTCCTGTTGGAGCTGTCCTCGCCCACCTGGGACCACACACACAGCAGGATGTGGTCACACGACATCAGACACAAAGGTGGACGTAGGTGGTTTACTGGGACACTTGAACGAACAGAGCCGTCGCTAATGTTATTAGTAACCGTGGTGCTTCACCTGCTCTGACAAGGCTGAGAAAAAGTCCTGCTGGACTGACATTCATCAGGTGCTCACAGGCGACGCTGAATGAAAGATGATGCTTTTACATGTCTGCTGGATGTGTTACGAAGCAGCCGTTTGCTAACATGTTAGCCATAGCAAGTTTAAAAGGTGATGGTTGTGGTCTTATCTTCTCGGGCTTCTCAAATTGTTTCATATTATTATTATTATTATTAACACCACTAGGATTATTAGATTAATTAGTTATCTTATCATTTACAAACTACTCATACGCCTCTTTCTAAATGTGTCTATGCTTTTCCAACTGCAGTGTTAACTACGCTCCATATCACTCCACAGGAAATGAGCTACGATAGCTGAGACGTGAGCTTGCTGTGCTAAACTGCAGAGGCCTCGTGCTCTGGCTGACCAGTTAGAATGACGGTGTGACCCACAGCCCTTTCAGCCCTACCAGGAACAGCGAGTAGCGGTCTGCAGCGATCAGCTCGTTGATGTGGAGGAAGATCTTGTGGCAGAGTGCTGTCACGTCCAGATGACTCGACACGTCCTTCACCAGCTCCAGCAGCCTGGCGCAGCGGTCACCCCCGCTGCCACTACCTGCCCCACTGCATCCACCTCCAATACCTCCCCCACCCTCGCCCATCACTGAACCCCAGAGAGAGACAGTCCCGCGGTCAGCGTCGCTCAGAAACGTCAGCGAGCCCTCAGAGTCTTTGACCACGATGGGTCTGAGTGGGCGGTCGAATTCAGACGCTGAGATTTTGCGAGTCGGGGTGCCGGGGGCAGGGCTGGGGACCGGGGACGGGCAGCGGTTGTCCAGGAGGCTGAGGGTGGGTTGGAGGATGGTGGGGGCAGATGGGGGGCCGAGGTCTGTGGAGGACTGGTGGAACCGCTGCTGTGGAGGATGTTCTTTGGAGGCAGATGGCTGGATGGAGTGGACGCGCTCAGCGAACCAGGAATTCACCATCTCCCTGTCCAAAGAGAGAAAAGGCTGCATGACACAGTGTGACCGTTACTGAGGGACGGCTTGACATTTTCAGACACTTGAAAAACTGTATTATTTTTCATATTTTTCCAGCTCATGCACTCAACACCTCTAGCAGCTACCATAGGCTTTCCAAAAGACTTGTTGTCTGAAGGTTTTCACTGCTATTCGGCTTTTTATTGAGGTCAGAATTCTAAGAATTAGCCACCAGAAGCTACTGGTCAAACCGGACCAAGGCAGGATGCAGCAGCATGGTGCATTTTACTGCTTTAGAGTTCAGCATTCGTGAGACAAAGAGTATGTTTTTAAAGGTGATATAGACTTAGGTTTAGCTTTAGGCCAACGATACATCCAGTGTAAGCAAAGTACAACAATTAACATCAGGTTTGGAAAGTTCTTTGAAATGGTTCCCGCTAGTCAAGTCTTTCCCAGCTAACCGCTGAAAGTGAATGACGACAACACAGGTGACCATTTCATTCACTGGAAAATCATGTTTGTAGGTAAGAATAAAGGTGAATGTGGTTTCATTTAACCTGTGTGTGCTGAAACCCCTTAACGTGACAGTAAACTGGATGCGATTGCAGAGACGTCCACCAATCAGCCAACATGTCGCCTCCTTCAGCACGAACACACACACTTTCAAGCACAGGAAAGTCACGTGACTCGTACTGGTGCTTTCACGCCAGTCAAAGCGTCCGTTCACCTGAGCGAAGGCCAAACCCGAGGGAAAGACGGCGACAGGCGCCGGCCACGATGTGAGCCGTGGGTCCTTGGGCTCCGGGCCAGGCAAATAAACGTTCCAGAGCCGCAGAGAAGGAGCCGTTATCAGGTTGACTTCTCCTCACTCCATCTCCCCACAGAGCTGACCCTAATGCATCCAGGGAGGTGTGGCTCAATCAATACCTCTCTGAGAAATGCCCCTCAACCAGAACGGCAGAACGACTGATGTGTGCAAACCTCTTGTGCCGAGCCAGTCAACTTTCTTTCTGCTTTCGTAACGCGGTCAAAACCAGCAGGAGAGGAAAAACCCCATGTCCTCCTTACAGAGAACACTTTGTGATGGAGGACTGAGATAGTGCGTGTTGTCTGGCGGTTGTTGTTTGGAAAGAAGACTAAGTGTGTTGCCATGGTGGCTGAAGTGGATAAATGGGTCTGAAGGGGTTTGTCACTAAAACAAACACAGACCTAAAGTGTCCTGATGAAGTGCCGCCAGGCTGATGAAATGTCCAGATACGCCTGCTGCAGAAGCTGCCTTATGTAACTGGAATGGCCGAAGAAACACTGATCTGGAATCTGCGTTTGCATAAGATTAAGCCGAGCTCTCTGAGGTGACTGAAGGCAGAGGCAGCTACGTGGAAGGCTTATCACCAAGGACCTGTTCAACACAGGCAGAGAACCAAACACAGTCACTGGCAGTAAAAGTTAATGATTCCAAGGTTCTGTGTGACTCTCAGCTCCTACTGTGACGTGGATGGAGCCCAGGAGGCAGACCACCTGAGAGGGGACACCGGGTCTCCAATGGACCTCAGCATCACTGTTAGACATGATCCCTGCAGGGTCAGACGGAGGTAAAGGGACAGCTACAATAAAAACAACCCAAATTAAACTTCCCGGCCGGCTGTGGGGCTGCACACCAAAGCCAGCAGAGACTCCCTGTGGAGGCTCCTCTCCCACTCAGCACAGCAGGAATCAGGTTTAAGGTCCACGCTTCCACTCCGGCCCCCTTTACCTTGACGCCTTCCTGATAAAGTAGGACCGGCTGAACTCCGAGTGGTCGTCCAGCCAGGCTTCCACCCTGTCGCTGTCCGGGGAACAGCTGCCCTCCATGGCGCTGAGGCGGCAGCAGCACGGCTACATCTACACACAGAGGACAAGCTG
>JAVQJF010093441.1:0-31665 GCA_036023855.1 Gadopsis marmoratus
ACTGGCGACCAGTCCAGGGTGTTTCCTGCCTCTCGCCCAATGTTAGCTGGGATTGGCTCCAGCCCCCCCCTGCGACCCTTCGGGATAAGCAGTATGGTTAATGAATGAATGAATGAAATTCATTATCAAATTGTTTTTTAATTTATCTATTTGTTTTTGTTCATTTTGTTTTTTGCTGGTTTGTCATTGACTTTTATTTAACACATTAATGTTTAATGCTGTTGGTTTTAATTAATTTGACTCATTAACAAATTTTGAATATAAGAATACAGTATATTAATTAATGCATCTTTAAAATGACTATAATCAGTACATTTATATTAAGGATTGATTACATATCAACTTGTAAGTAATGATAAATGGACTTTTGCTTATATAGCATCTTTCAACCGTTGAAATGGTTCCCAAAGCGCTCTAACAGTAATCTAAACTCTAAGCTCTTTTACTTTGTGTCAATCTGAACTGTGAAACTGTAAGTTGTGAATATTTCTCAGCACCCCAAGAAATTCCTGAATTACATTTGAGGGTCCCTGAAAGTTGAAACTTGCTGTCTCAGGTTGTGTGCCAGGATAAATCATTCCTGCCTCCAGCTCACAGCAGGTGGGCAGGAGTGCAGAGTACACAGAGCTAGGCCTCCAGCTGTGAAAGCAGGCCGAGATACTGCCAAAGCAGCTGCTGACGCTAAGTGAACAATCACAGCTTGGCCGTACTCGACGTGGACAGAAGGATCGGAGAAATAACAGTCTGATGCATCTAAAAGGCAAGAACTGTGTTTTTTTTACGTGCTTCATAGGCAGGGTGGGAAAATAACTTCCAGTCACTGACAGATACATGTTCAAGTTTACCAGCCACTCAATAGTAACTAACATTCCACCCTACGACATTTCTCAGAGTAGTCAAGAGTTGTTTTGTCAGTGATGAAGTGAGCCTGAATGTGATGGTCATTATCTGTGTGATTTAGTCTAAAACAGAATAATAGACACATGACTTTAAAAAAAAACAACATTTCTGTATTTAAACTTTCTGATGAAGGCTGAATAGAAGTAAGAAAATCATTCCACTTTTATTCACAGTAAGAACTTGCCTTGTTGTGTCTGGTCCCCGCAAAGAAATAGTCCGACATGCAACCCCCCCCGTAAAACTGTTAAATTGTCATTTCTACACTTTGGTGTTTGTACTGATTAACGTGTTAATTAGCGAGCTTCAGAGGTGGATTTTGCTACCTTTGGACAGAGCCAGGTTAGCTTAGAACATACTTACCGCACAGACGTGAGAGTGGTATCAACCTGCCATCGAACTCGCGGTAACAAACCAAATAAGCATATTTGCCAAATTGTCAACTGTTCCTTTAACACAAATTTACTGATTTGAACATTTATAATGTTGTAATTTAGAGATGTTCCACTCTCCATCCCTCCTCCCTCATTTACATCAGAATCGTTCAAAGACCTCATGATATAATCGTGGATATCATTTTTTAGGGGCTCCTTTTAACCCTCCAGCAGTACAATCCTGGTTCATGTGCCTGACTTTGAAACTCAGTAGGCCATTTCAATTGCTAATTCAGGGAAAAGGAAGATTAGGGCTGCCTTCTAGACACGCTATGGGTGGCTGGTTTTAAGAGATGGAGAAATATGGATGTTCTGTACCTGTTTTGCGGAGAGGGAAGTCGTCTTTTGAGTCGTATTTGCCCAGCATTGGGTGGTTGTACGCTGACAACGCTGTTTGAGGAGGAGAGCTCTGGTCCAGAGAGCTGTGTTGGGTTTTTCTAGAAAAAAAGATTTTAAATATATCAGTATAACATGCAATATGTCAGGTGAGGTCTGGCTCCATGTATGCTTGGCAAGCTCGCTGTATACCTACCTGAATTTCAATAAACACACGCAGACACACAAAAGGTATAGCGGCAAAGACAGCTTCCATCTCCCTAATCAAGGTCAACACTTTTAAAGACTCAGCAGAGTGTGGACAACAATGTGGGTGGAATGGAGAAAGTGAAAGAACGGAGACTGAAAGCTGAAAGCATCCTCTGCTTGAAAGCTAGTTCCCGTCCGATAGGTGGGTTAAAAACGCACAGAGACAGAGTTGGAGAAGGTGAGAGATGCAGGAAAGAGGGAAGAACTGTTTGCAAGACATGAGAAAACACAAACAGGTAGGAGACTGAAGAAATGGTGAAGGTGGTGACAGTGATAGAAAACCATTTTCCTCACTGAAGGCACACTCTTTAGATTGCTCCATCATCTCCCTCCATGGCAGACATGCGCGACTGCTTAAAGACTCTTCAAATATTTAAAGCGCAGGAGAGATGCCATTGTCTTTTCTCCATGCCCACACACCTCAAAGAGAGCCAGCTGTCAAACACCGACTTCAAATAGACAGGAAAAATAAAAAGCCTCGTTCCGTCAAGATATTCTCTGTAGTTTCACTCTGAGTTAAATGGCGGGGACTCTCATGTTGATGTTGGTTCACACAACAGGGATTCACAACAGCACAAGGTCTGCGATGTTTGCAAAGCCGCGCTGACAAGGGATTTTTATAGCACCGCTCATCATCACAGCTTTTATGTTTGATATTGTCCCGGCGTGGCAATTATTTTGCTTAGATAATAAACTAAAAAGGCTTTTAAAAATGCAAGTAAAACAACGCAGGCTGATGTTTGATAGCTCAGAAATACATGTACGGTTTCACCTTTTCATTTTACAAATCATATTTCAATTCTCTACAGAAATAAACTGACCTTTGAATTCGCACCGCATAAATTCTTCATTGGTGTACAACCACTCTCATCCCAAGTCATAAGTGGTTCTGTAGTGGTGGGCTGTGACACTCACCCATACCAAAAGCGCGGGTCGCTGGGCAGACAGTGGTTTAGGTTTCGCTGAGCCAGGGCTTTCTTCTTGTTCAGGACAAACTCCTGCAGTCGCATCTTAACCTCAGTACTGGCAATTGCACCTGACAGAGAGATACAGAGAGACATGCGGAGCTCAGTAACCAAAGGATTGTGTACTTTTCCACGTAACTAGAAATAGAGATAGAGTAATGCTATTGTAAGTGATGTCTAAACAGCAGTTCTATTTTCTGCCATAGGGTTGTTTTGGGGGATGGAGGGGTTAAATTCAGTCTCAGCCAAATTATGTACAATGTGCTGATTGTATAAATTCAATAAATATATGTTCTAAAGACAGAGATAGAGTAGAAGTAATACTAGTAGTAAGAGTAGCTATTTATCGTGCCATACAAAACACTTCCTCCAGTGTCACATTTCTGGAGATGTTTGTGCTTCAGTGCCACAACTGTCTTGTACCTTCGGTGCAATCTGTGACGCCAACATGAAGGTTATAACAACATCCATCCATGCTTTGACAGATATGGGGTTTCTGCCTACATAAATTGTGCACAATCTTGCACCAGAGGTCCATTGAAACTCCACAGAGACGACGGCAGTGCTATGTAACCCCTCTCGAAGATGCACATCATAAGTTTCACTCAGCTCCCGGTCTCTCCTCAATTACCACCTTCAGTTTGTAGCTACAAACAAATTGCCCAGGGAAGGAGACGCGGCAAAAAAAAAAGAGGAACTGAGTGAGGAGAGCAATGAAGGTGTTTTGAGAATACAGGAAAACACAGTGGAAGTGTGTTTTTCTAAGAACGTGACAGTGTGGGTGATAACAGGTGATGTGTCAAGCTTGAGAGAGAAAGTGGTAAATACGGTATGTGAAAGTGACAACTGCTAATACATGCTCTCTAAATCATGGTGCAGCTGGAAGTGCTGACATCCCAACATGTCGGCTTTGCCACTGAAGCAAATTGGCTTTTATGAGACTGCCTTCTATGCAATTTATTGCAGTACTTAACAAAGCTTCCCCTGTTTACAACCCAGTGCTCTTTCAACAGACGCCTAAACTGTGGGTTCACATTGCCCAGCAGAGAATGGGTGAGGAAAGGGACTTTACTGGCAGAAATCTGTGGTCCCTAATGTGGGTTCCAAAATAACAGCATTTTACAACCGCACCAACAATAATCGTACTAAAACACAATCCTGATTGTCTGTTTAACGTTTCCGCGTGAATTAACTAGGAAATATCTCTGTCGTCGGTTTTTGCATGGCCAGTCCCAAAGTGAACTTGTAACCGCTAATACTACTGTACAAGCACTGAATTCAATTTCTTTTCATTAGCACACAAACGTATGAAGCCATTTACAACATTTATACTGTGTGTGGTTCATGTAAACGTGTACAGGCACACCAGCAAGATGAAAGGAAGAACCTCTACCACATTTTTAGAGCCATTCATCATTAAGTGGATACAAACACTAAGTCGCATATTCAGTAAGGCAAGTTCAGTATATAGCATCTTTCGTTCATGTCGCCTTGTACTAACGCAGAATAAAACAATCACAGGAATAAGAACAGCCAACCATCATTTCCTCCTGCCAGAAAAATATGCAATTGTGTCAAAGCTCATTTGAGTATTAAAATCCAGACAGCTTTATTTGTCAGTCCATGCGAGAGAACTCTGCAGCAGGATCAGCACGACTCCTGGAAGTAGGGGTACCATCAGTGCTCTCACAACCTAATGATACATATAACAGAATAACTGTGGTTTCATAGGTCTGGACATCAGATCTATCGCCCATGATGATGTTTATACAGCAAATGTATCGCTGAGATTGGGGAATGCCGCATCGCTGTTAAAGAAAGAAGTCAGACAAATCCCCAGCACAGTTGAACTTAATTGGAAGAGAGAACAAAAAGGGAACTGGAAAATTATTACCACAACTGTCCATTGTAAACACACATCGCAGTTTTCACAACGACTTCCTAATGCATCTATGACTTGTCAGTACTGATTATTGCCAACATTTCTGGCACGCTGTTGATCTGACCGCTAAATAAAGTGGCTCAGATAGATCTGGCTAAAGCGTTGGCTTGTCTGCGACCTGTCTGGTCGTCTGACAGCTTGCGTTTCCGACTTGTCGTAGAAATGTCACCGTGTTCCCAGAACTCAGCAAGTCGCCTGGGGAGTACAATGTCATCATGAACGATGGTTAAAGCAACAAGGGGGAAAAAAAAAGAAGAATTTGGAGGAAGCAAAAATAAATGGAAGAAGTAGTCAGGGTAAGAGTGAATTGCCTGGTTAAATTTTACTGCTGTCGTTTTGTTCTTCAAACAAAATGACACTAGGAAACGAGAAGAAATTATAAAAAACGAGGGCATGCATGCCACTTGAACGTCTTGCTCAGCTCGCCTTGTCGCGGCTGTCTTGTTCTGATATTCCCTGCGGTAAAAGTGCAAGGTCGGGCTGTCCTGACCGCTGGGCCACAGGGACAGGTGCTGTGACAGAGGGTCCTGCAGGGCCAAGTCTCTCTCTCGGCTGTGACAACATGGCACAGTGCTTCTGCACAGCTACAGCAGATGTTGGCAGCTTTCGGAGGACATAGATTGGATACATACTACGTCAAACATGACAGCTTTATTTACAGCTTGTTCGTCACACTATTGAACCACAGGAATGCCAAACCACTAACAGTCGTAACTGATCTTACGCAGCTCACTTTATATTTTATTCAGTACTCATCGCATCATAGTATACACAGTTATTGTTCTGCTGTAGCTGGATGGGATTTTGTGTTACTGCTGTAGGGTTCAGTGAAACAATCCTGCTTGCTAGCAGTTACTACTTACTCTCCTGTCCCCTGTCCTTGTTTTTGAGCTGCTGGAGTTTGTATTCCCGCTGCTGCTTCTCCAGCTCCTGCTCATGGCGCTGCTGCTCCATCTTCCTCTGGTGCTCCAACAGCTCCTGTTGGTGCTTGAGTGCCAGTAAATCCTGTTGGTGCTGGTGGAGAGAGAGGCGAGGATATTCAAGGAAGAAAGGGTACAAGGAGACAGAGGATATGGGTAAAGGACACTACACTGGATGGGCTAAAAGTATTAAAAACTGAGGGGACGATGTTTTGACAAAGTGCAGCCTACTGTGAATAATCAATGATTTGAAAGTTAACTATTCTAAAGGACATGACATCACTAAGTCCAATAATGAGTGCCATGCTAAACTGGAGGCTGAGCAGATTGGAGAACACACAGTTATTCTCATGCCAGACTGGTCGTCCTTATTGGCTGATTTTGTGGTCGTGGCAACACCAGTGAAGCTTTTGAGCAAAGTGAGTGCATACAAAATTCTCACACAGGGGCCAAGGTTCCCATGGAGATGACTATGCAGCAAAATACTGCCACCAGATCAAATTACACCACCATACTCACATCACTTAAGTGTACACACACACATGCTTCCTCCTTCACAAAGTGCATTTCTGCTGAGCACAGCCCTACAGTAGCTGTATGCAAGGAGAGGAGAGGAGAGAACTCACCTTGATATGTTCCTGCAGCTGGACTTCATGTTGTCGCGACAGCTGTTCATGCTGCCTCTGGAACTCCGCGATCAGTAGCTGTCTCTGGAGCTGTTGCTTGTGTTTGAGAACCACCAGCTCCTGCTGCAGCTGCTGCTCCTGGTGGTCTGTAGGGGATTTGCAAGACTTTGTCATTCAGAGCATCTGGGGTGAGCAGCGTGTTTGAATCATGACATAGCCAAGACTTTTAACCACAAGGCATGACAACCAGAGATCGTCCCCACTTACTAATGACTGGCCCCCGGCCTGGCTCGGAGGACGTGGGACAAGCGTTGGAGGTGGGCGGTGTAGGGTGGGGTTGGGGTTGGGGAACCAGGCCGAAGGGGGGCTGTTGCTGGTGGTGGTGGTGGTGGTGGTCCACTACGCGCAGGTCCATGGGAAGGATGGCTGTGGTGGTGGGGGGCACTTGCATGGGCAGTGCTGCCGTGCTCACGTCCACTGGAGGAGGAGGCGAGAGATGGAGCGGGAAAGGAGAGTGAGAAGATGGGTGAGTGGAGGAGACACCGATAGATGGAGTTTTATTAGAACATGCAGCAATTAAGTATTTACAATGACTCGAACTTCTATAAAGTTACAAATGACAAGCTAAAAATTAAAGCAAAAAGCAATCACAAACACACTTCAACAATTATATAACTACAAGTCAGCACACATTTTACATAAATACATTAAAACAATGGATGACTCCCAGACAGATATGTGCAGCATCCACAGTTAGACTCCATATGTAAAGATCACCATCTTAGCCTCAAAATGTCCCACTGTGTGCAACTATGAGTGCATCTGTGCCGTGTAGATTTTGACCACAACAGCAGAGTCGTCTTTGATGGTTGCAGAGTTTTACTTTGCAGGAAGAAACTACTCAAGTCTTGTTGAACTGGAGATCCTCAACACAGCTAAAGCGCCTAGTCTTCCAGGTAAGGGGAGTTATTAATGAAAAGAAAAAAACACTTAAAGAAAACACCTCGTGTAATTTTCTTCTCAGAAAATCTGTTTATAGTACAATTATATAATTCATTCAAAGCCCAAAATGTTTAATATCCTCTGATAGCAGCCAAAATACCCTGTCCTCTCTAATCCACATCCAAGACGCATCTTACATCAGCTGCCTGGATGCTGCAGCTCTGACTGTTGCACTCAGCATTTCACTTCATATTGGTTGTGGTTGCTTGCAGTGTTGGAAAATTAGGGACTTAAGCCTGTTTCAGTGTTGTACACACAGGGTGAGAGCATTAGCAAAACATTAAAAACATAAAATGTGTGTGATTCAGAGAGCCGGAGATCAGCAGAGTGAGAGTCTGCGCTGTAGTGTATAGGAAGCCTCCGTAAAATACTGTTTACACGCATCCATACAAACAACTTTCTCAGAGAAACCCTGTACACACACACAGTTTATGTACACAAATGACAAAAAAGACAAGCACACACACGGGTAGAATGATGAAACATGCCAGCAGAGAGCAAAAACTATCCCCCTGCAACATGAGTTTTGCAGCAGGGATTTGCTGACACACATGCAGACTTTGCTGTGTGTGTTTTTCACGTGTGTTTCCACGCTGCGTATACGTGAGCGGTAACACTACATTTTGCTTATTTTAAGTGTGATGCTGGCAGTGTATCCTCTGTGTGTCTGTGTGTGTATCTTCGACAGAGTAAAGTTGTGTGTGATGTTGAAGGAGATGGATTCCCAGTGCCGTCACACATATGAGAAAATACAGACAACAACACGCCCAAAGCCACCGCACTCTGTATCTGTCATAATCTACATAGACACTGCACGAACAGAAAGGTTACCAGTAGGAGCCCTACAAATGTCACGTCAAAAGTGGAACTATAGCTGGACAGGACACTCCCCTTGCACACAAAGTAAAAAAAAGGCAAAGTGCCTGACACCAAGTCAATCTGCAACATTTACTCTGCTTTATCTGAATGACCAGTGAAGTAGCACAGCCCTGTAGTGCTGCTGAAACATGGATACTAAGAGCAAACACAGGATGAGCAATATCCCTGCATCAACATGGTTGATGTGCAAACCCCAAAGTATTAGTGGAATCAGATTATTCCTCCATAACAAGCAAACAACACAGCAGCAGTGGTATAACCCGACAACACAACACTGGGGAAACAAGACTAAATGCAAGCGAAATCTCTGCCAATTTTAAAGCCTTGATATGTAACTGGAATATGGTGTGCAGTGATACAACTCTGTCAACACACCCCTTTATGATTTTTATGTGTCTAAAACTGGCAGTGCTATTGACACAAGTAGGGATGGCATGCAGCATGAGCTTTATATGTGTAGGTGTGTAAAAGTTTAATTTAGGCTACGCATAGATAAACCAGTTAAAGTAAGGTAAACCAAATCTGTGATTTTAGTTGCTGTGTGTTACAAAACAAACAAGAAAACAACACAAGAATTTCAACAAAGCTTTAAGGTTCGTGACAAAATCTTCAAACTCGTGCAAACCAAATCAATTCTTACTTTGTGCCTGTTATGTGGTCTGATAACTCAAGATCAAGACCTCCTGTGTATCATTCAGTCTTTTTCTGATCAGTATCTGCCCCGTAGAGAGCCACCTTGCACCATGCCAAGCCCTCTGCCAGTTATCAATACCCTAAAAACCTGTGGAGAGCATATATCCGACCTATCACAGATGCCCTGGCATCCCCAGTGGCCAATGAGGTGGCGATGGAGTTGGAGTCACTTGCTGAGATAGCCAATGACATCTTTGGTACTGGGCAGGTTTTCAGTGCGGGAGGAAACTTAACACCACCCAACGGGACAGCAGGGAGAGAAGAAAGGGTGTGGCTGGGCCAGACATGCTGGTGCTTCATTGGTGCATGTGTGTGTGTGTGTAACTGTATCACTATACTTGTAAGGAATTGTTGGAAAGCTGGACATTAGAAGTAACGACTTTCTGTTTTGAGTTCAAAGTATTTATTGTCATATGCACAGTAGGAAACATATTTCCCTGTACAATGAAATTCTGTCTTTGCTATCCACAATGAACGCCGAACAATATAAACCTAAATATAATAGATAAAACATTTTAAATATAATTAAAATTTAAAGGCAAGCATAAAAAAAAATACAATACAAATATAAACTGTGCAAAATAAGGAGTAGTGTAACATCGGCTGTATATGCAAGTCAGCAATGAGTGTGCACTTACATGTGCAAACTGAAAAGTACAGTTACATGAGGTAGTCCATAATTATAGACTCCTGTCAGCTGTTTAGGAGTCTGATGGCAGTGGGAAAGAAAGAGTTCTTTAGTCTAGAAGTCCTGCATTTCACGCTTCTATACCTCCGGCCTGAGGGTAGATGTGTGAACAGTCCATGCTGGGGGTGCGTGGAGCATGGAGGCAGGTCTCCTGTGGACTCTGCGATGGTAAATGCTCTGCAGAGAGGGCAGTGGAGTCCTGGTGATCTTCTCAGTAGTATTCACCACTCTCTGCAGGCGTTTGCGATCCGCATCAGTAGTGCTGCTGTACCGCACGGTGATGCAGCTGGTCAATGTACTCTCAACAATGCAGCTGTAGGAGTTGCTGAGGATCTTCGTCGACGTGCCAAACTTCCTTAGCATCCTCAGAAAATACAGCCGCTGTTGAGCTTTCTTGACCAGCTGTGTGGTATTAACTGTCCAAGTGAGGTCCTCAGTGAGGTCTCTCAAAACACTTCATGATGATTGGAGTGAGTGCTACCGGCCTATAATCATTCAGGCAGGTGGGTGGGCTCTTGTTAAGAAGAGGGACGATGATTGTGGTCTTGAAGCAGGAAGGAACGGTGCTCTGGCTGAGGGAAAGGTTAAAAATGGAGGTGAGAACATCAGCCAAGTCGCTGGCACTTGCTCCGAGAGTCCGCCCAGGGATGTTGTCTGGTCCTGCTGCCTTATGGGGGTTGATCTTCCTCATAAGGAACCCTTGGACCCTTAGACTGAAAAGATGAAAGAGCAAGGCTTGAGCCAAGGGTGAGGGCTTGATATATAGAGTCAACACAAATCTAGCTCATGTGTTGATAATCCAACCACACACTGTTCTTGATGTTAATAAAAGTCAGTTGCTTGTATAAACATTTATTATGCAGTTCAATCCATTTGAATCCATTTGGCATGTAGCGATGAGGAAGCCGTGTGTGCATGTGAAAATGATTCCTGCTCCTCTGACCTACAGATGTGTGTTTGTCACTTCCAGATAAAGAAGCATAAAGAAAGGGGGGCCACATTAGAAGATGCCACCGTTTGGCCGTTCAGGGCAAGAATGACAATCATCTGTCTCATCCAAACAAAGTCTCTGCCTGTCCCCTTTGCCCCTCACATTCGCTGTACACGCATACATGTACACACACGGCTGTCAACTGTTTACACACATATTTAATAAGCAGTAAACAGAGAGGTCAAACAACCAAATTCAATTTCAATTAACGCCTTTTCTATTGTATATTTTCCCCATGCGAACTCACGCCAGCAAGCTTTGGACAAAAAGACCTGCTATAGGACTCTGGCTGGCCCCCGGAGTTAGCCTTGCGCCCAGCTCAACCCCACACTGTCTATGTAAAGTTCCCCATGTGCATTAATCAGTATGCCACAGGCTTCACAAAGGCTGTTTGTTTTTACAGACAAATGGGGCTCTCACCCCCTAAAACTACAGAATAAAAGATTTGAACATTCTGCTTCCACACTTTCACATGTTGTATTGTGTTGTATTATATCCTCTGAAAGTATGGATGTAAGCTGTGTGTATGAAGGGGACCATGTCCAAACCTAGTTTCTCCTTGGGGACCAATAATCAAAAATTAAATCTTGAATTTCTATCTTTATTTTGTCACTTACAGATCGGTGATCAATGGGCGGCTGTAAGGCTGAAGGCAAGGCAGAGAAAAAAACAAACTAATTACAGCCTCTTATCCTCAAGCTGAGGGGCTACAAGTGCAGGTGGCACAGAGGGAGAAGGATGGAGAGGAAGAGGGAGGTGGTGTAAACACTGCTCAGACCAGATACTCAGAGGCTAACCACACTGGATGGCATATGAACATTACACTGAGTGCCGTAGCCGTGTGAAGATTGTGCTACACACAGAGCTATTGATGAACTTAAAGGCTCACAATACTCTTACAGGTGTACAATGACAGAAACAACAGCAGCCCTCTGAATAACAATCCTCAGAAGCGTGTTTACAGTAAGCAGGGCTTTGGGAACGGAGAGCAGAGAAACAGGAGCGACATACAGCAGCCAGCAGGGCGCAGGCACCTATGAAGTAATCAGCCCAGCTTACACGGATGCCTCTCTGCGAATGTGGCATGGGGTTATGGGGCTGAGCCAACGCGGGGAGAGGTGGATGCAACAGCTCACTCCCCCCTGACAGCTCCGGACATGATAATGCAAACACCCCTGCTGCAGAAATGGGAGAGCAGGTCACAGGTGATGACATTTAATGTGACATAAGTGATTTCTGTCCAAATGAATACAATATGTGTAGAGACCAAGTAAAACATCACATCTTCATTTGCCATCACATGAAAAGTCTAAAATGTCAGAAGAGAAAAATCCCATTTCTCTATGACTGACAACTATGTAATGTATTAATGTATACAGTAGGTTGTAAATGTGTAGCAGCTAAAAGGACCATTAGAGCTATGAAGGACCACTGAGGCCATGAAGCACCATTAAATCTACGAGGTGGAGGAAGTGAGATAAACGCTGTTGATTTCCAGATGGGAAGTTGTGTTTACTTTGTGAAATCCCGTGGAGATGTGAGGTTTCCCTGCTGCAGCCATGATGATCTGGCTGAACTCACCAAAAAACAAGAAGAAGAAAAAAAAGCTGACACAAACACAGGCTGAGGGAAATGTCGGCCTGCACCTCCTCTTCTCTGTCCCTCAACTATTCATCCATCACTCTCTATCTCTGACTCCACCCCTCCCTCCCTCCTCTCATCCCCCTCTCCCACGATAAGGCTAAAATCATGGATCCCACAGAGGGAGTTATTTATAGACCAGGATTCCCGAGGGAGCTCCTCGCCCCATCTCTGCCCTCAGACAAAACTCATGCACGTTTAGTCATAGTTTATGAGGAACACAAGTGAACACGCCTATTTAAAAATCAAAAATAGCCAGAAAATGTCAACACAGCGTGTGGGATATAAGCGCTGCACAAAAATACATACAAGTGACAGCAGCGTAACACTTGCAGATTAAGAATGAATAGTAATTGCTGACATAGTGTAACCCGGCCGTGAGTCTCCCCCCCCCCACCACCACACACACACACATCCTAGCAGAGGAGGGAGGCAAACGCCATGGCGACTGGCGGGATTGTGGCCAGCAGTTGGCTGGACTGGGGAGGAGGGGTGGGGCTACAGATGGAGCAAGGACCTATGATGGTAGGCAACTAATTCAGCACATGGCCACATGTGCATTCATGTCAATGCTTTACGGTCAAGTAAGTCTGGGATGGGTGTGTACACATGTTGATATATGTCGTTGCATGCCCCTGGAGCGTGGTAGTTTGTTGTACTCTATCCACCTCTTTTGTTTTCCTCCCTCCACCTCTCTCCTCTGAGCACAGCTAGTCAGTGTTCACAGACAGACGCCGCTGGGTTAAAGCAGTGGAAAGCAACTAATTAAGCCATTTAAAACATCATTCAGCGATAGTTTGCTTTCAGGTGGGCATACAGGGATTAACACCAAACACCACAACTGGCCTTTTGCAACTAGCACATCTACTAGCTCTAAAGCCTTAACTGTTAACGCTGAAGTGACCTGGGATACAGTAAGTACAGAACGGACACCACACTTAAACCAAGACAGCGAGACGTGGAGCCACATGGTCACACGCCGTGCGCCACCAATCAAAATACAAACAAAACTCTTATCATTGTGATGCAAGATTTAAGGTAGCATGAAAAATCTAATCCAGAACAAAAACATTTTACTCTCCGGTGAGCTCACATGCTCCTCATTGTTTTTGATTTTGAGAGGATACAGTTTCAAGTGTGGTTTGTTGAGAACGAAACATTTCAGAATATTCAGTCATTTGCATTTATTCAAGTGCTGAGCATTAAACAGTGAAAATGTGTTCTGCAAAGCTGATTTTAGCAATGGAATCCCCCATTGTGTTTAAAAACACAAACTTTCACACACAAACAGAGGAATAAACACAAACACACGCATGTACACAATAGGCAGTGGGGAGGAACAGACGCAGCCATCTGCTCCATTCAGTTAAAAGCTGCACTGAGTGGTGCTGAGCAAGAGTCTCCATACATCAGTACCATTCAATAAACACTGACAGTACTCAAGGCTGCACACCCACACAGCAAATGAACATGTACACACCGACACACAAACTCCCCTCAAGTGAACACACATACACAGTAACATGTCCACAGGCTCAGTGAGTTTACATGAGCACATGCGTGCCTCGCGATCACACACACATGCACACCAACTAAACATAACAACCAGGCACAATTAATCAGCTCACACATGAGCACTAAAAAAAAAAAAAAAAAAAAAAACTGAACTAAAACACACAATAAATTACAAACCAGCTAAAACTGACGATTTCAAAAAAACAGCCCGTCCATACACACACAGTGTGCCAAACAACAGTGATCGGTGCATAACAACAAGAGCTCTTACCCATCAGTTGTGCCGTGCTGTCCGGCTGTTGTGCGTTTGTGTGCGTGCCTGTGTGTGTGTGTAGTGTACAGTGTCAGAGAGAGAGAGAGAGAGAAAGTGTGTGTCTGTAGCCAAAAAGAAGTGCGACTCTGAACAGAGCTGTAAAGTCCACTGCAGCGCGGAAACACAGCCGACCCAACCTGGTTTTCGTAGTGAGAACGGATCTCTCTCCCTCCCTCCCTGTGCCTTTCACACTCTCTGTCTCTCACTCGACCGCTTCTCTCTGTTTCTCTCACTGACGTGCTTTGCTCTGCCCTCCGGCTGCCACTCTCCCTCCCTCCGTTCCTCTGGTCCCCTCCCACTCTCTCTCAGTGACATCAGAGGGCAGTCTCAGGCATTTTGAGCATTTAATGGGAGTCTCTCTCTCCCTCTCTCTCTCTCTGCCTGCTAACACAGCGACCAGCAGAGAGGCAGATTGGGACCACATTCTCATTTAACTAGACAAACGCTGTGCTTATGTGAATCACCTATGCTTTCTTTTTTTCCCCCTTGACTGAACGGAGCTCAATGTTGTTGCTCACATTTCTTGATGTGTGTTACTTGTTGCACACATGCGCACACACATTTCTGGATTGTCTCCATCTAAAACCCTCCTACACACCAGAAGTGCAACAGAACAGACAGTTTTTGTGAAGTTGGCTTGATGGTAATGGCTGCTGCTTGGCCTTGCAACTGGAACACTTAACCATTGAAGACACATGCACGTCAGACATCTGTCTTTGTCGACTGCACACACCGACACAGTAGATGCTTGGTATCCAACCTCAATACTTTCTGAGTACTGTATGTTAGTAATTTTTGCTTGGATGCTTTGTCAGGTCTTGTTTACATTTTTATTTCATGATTGAACCCGCAACTTTATAAATCCTGTGCTCTGAAGGGCGCGGTTTACTGCAAATATCTAGACAGCTATATTGTAGCAAAATTGAAAAATATGAAAGCTAAAAAGTAATTCTTGGAAAGAAAACAAGAACAACAAACAGAGAGTCAGAGAGAGAGAAGCAGAATCAGAGGAGAGACAGATTTATATGTGGAGGCCTGTAAAAGTGTGTTGCAGATGAGTGATGAGGTTCAGACTGAACGATAATTTGGAGCAATTAGGGCGGTTGAAGGACCGCCCATGGAGTCCACTAATGACAAGTGCTCCTCTGGGGGGCGACACCTGACATACGTCTTGCTGTCATATCAATGAGCAGTTTGACACTCAGCCAATAGGAGTGATGGGACTGAGTGTAGTATGAATAGTTGTTTAGGTAGTGACTGGGTAATTGTATAAAAATGACCAAATTTGAGCCAGTACTCATTTGCAGAAGTGGCTACTTTATAATCCTAAATCATACAGACTCAAAGTCTGGAGAAGTGACAGGAAGCCAGTGGGGATTTGAACCTGATGGTGCTGGCAACCAAGACTCCAAAGGCCCTCTGCAGCGCAACATATTTTGTCTAATGTCCTCTCACACACAGACGCAACAACCAGTTGTGCTTGTTTCCAATAGAGAAACTGAAGCACATTTTTCTTCTTCTCCTCTCCACTGTGCATGAAGCTCTAAACAAACTTAAAGCAAAAACTGATCCTAAAAATCAATGGCCTCCACTATAAAAACAACCTATTGTCAGAATATACCCACCCAATTGGATTGGAAAATGTTAATTACATGCTCAAGACCGAACACGCCCAAAAGCTACAGGCTCAGGAGAGTCACTTCAGAATGTGCATGTATGTCTGAACCAGGTGTAAGCATCAAAAGCACAAGAAAAAAGAAAAGCATGGTGTGTCCTCAGACCAGCACTGGACACCACAACAACAACTGGAAATAAATGGAGCAACGCCACATTTACTTCCATGTGACACTGATCAATGTACCTAAAATTATTCCAACAACAATTTCTATGGAGATGGTCAATAATCAAGTATCTCCCCTTGCCCCTACCATATATTTAGAGATATATTTAGAGATTTTGAAGCAAATTATGTCTGAATATTTTACAAAGAGCTGACAAAGACCTGCACACCCACACAGGTGTTGTCGCTTATTCTTTCTAATTAAACCTCTGCCCAGGTTGTTGGGTGGAGCTGTGCTGGGAATTATGTGATGTCACCAGATTTCATGAATTATTAAAAATGATTAAGGTGTAATTTGACCCACCCAATCAGGTAAAACACAAAGTAAATGAAAACACCTGTGTAGGTGGCCATAGTGTGTTGAGTCTATAAAAGGTGAGGAAACAGACTTATTTATTCTTACTAATCTAGTTTCAGTTTAAATTGAACTTGTGTTGGAATACTTTGGACAATATGAGGCACAGCGTAATCCTCTGTCTATTGATCCCACTCTTTTCTCAGTGATGCTTTCCCTTACCTGAGTTTTTGTCAAGCATATGAATCATAAACTGTACATAAGAGACAGCGCGTCTCCACTTCCTCTCATTGGTCAAAAATGAAGTCAAAATATGCCAAATACGGGAGGTGGTGATGTCATTCTGTGCAGCAGTGAGCCGAAGCTCGAGGTCCCGCCCATACACCCACCCAAACCGCACACTCACATTTGTCAGTTATGAAAATACCCTTTTAATAGCATCAAATAACTAACCAAAACCAAACTTAGCATAAAAACGAACACCCAAACAAACATCAACATGATAAGCGCTACCAGTAATGACAGAAACTATCTTGGGGAAATATTTATTTGACATGTGCTTTGATTTTTCAGTTTGGCCCCCAACATTGACTGGTTAATGGTCTATACTGCAGCCAGCCATCAGGGGGCGATCAATATGTTTTGGCTTCACTTTTGGGGAGCTGGCATGTCGTCCATCTTTATATACAGTCTATGATGTGAACATGTGCAAAAACCCTGTTAAACCCAGTTAACTGACCACGTGGAACAGATATAAAGGTGGTCAAATCAAAAACATACCCAGGTTTCTCTTAATTCCATACCTCATTAAAAGGTAGCCTAACTGGGCTGCTTGTTTACGTGGTGTTTAAAAAATCAGTTTAACACATTGAGTTTTGGCACAAACCTCATCATTTAAATTGTGCATGTATGCATGTGTGCGTATGTGTGTGCATGCAGGTGCACATATCTGGGGTGGTCGGCATGTGTGTGCGTTTGCAGGAGCTATTTTTGAAGTTCAGCGGAGAATCCAGGAAGCCAAGTTTTGTTTGATCAGACAACACACCCACACACCTGGCTGTGATAAAGTTCGCTTTATCAGCGTGTTGTATGCTGTTGACGTCAAAGGCTTAGCTAAGCTCCATGAAGCCATGACACTGATAACAGCAAATGCTACTGAGCCCAAACCACAATGGCAGACACACACGTACACAAACACCTTTCCCTTATTAGAACGGGGAGAATCACCATCGGGGAGGGCAGTGACCAGACTGTGAAGTTGAGCAAAAGAGCACTACGTGAAGTTTGAAGTAAAAATCAATGTATGGACATTAGGTCAGATGGTGCATTCCGTGGTCAAAGATCATTGGCGGTTTGCCGGCAGCTTGGCAAACAAAAGTGAACAGTGGGACGCATGTGGGCAGCTTCTGAAAATGTGTTTTGGCCGTGACACAGCATACAAAAAAACCCTCCACAAAACCTGTTGAAGACTGCCAGTGGATTATTAGACACGGGAGTCGGTTTAGATGAACTGCACATTACGCAAGCAATCAAATTTCTTTATAACGAGTGGTACAATGCACAAATGTGATCGAGTCCAATGTACTGTACACAAATAAAATAGTTTCAAGACAAAGACAACACTGACAAGAATGTCAAGCATCTGAAAATCTGTCATGGTTAAAACTTTTAGCGTCCAGATCTTCATGCACATGACTTGCTGCCAAAATGTTCATGTATTGACACTGAAAAGTGATATTGTATTGACATAATCCAAACTTGCTTTGTTAAGATGGTAGTCAAGCCAGTGAGTTGTGGTACATTCGTCAGATCAGAACAGCCAATCAGGGGCCGGTCTGCTTTCCTAGAGCCACAGAGTCATAGGAGGTCTAACTTCTCTTTCTACATCTCAGTTCTTTGCAGTCCCAAACAACTCAAAGAACATATTATATCCACATTGATGTAGCTATGAGGGATACGTTTTGTCACCAGGTCCTGTCCATGTTCACCACATGACGACTGGCACGCGACTACACAACAAGTCCACGTATACATTATTAAATGAAGCACGTACCAGGACTTGGAGCATATATAGGACTTGATGAGTAGGGCATGTGTGCACGTTATACGAAAACAACTTGTATGAATGAAAGCATGAGTGTGAAACCTTGTGTGCAGGCTGGTGTGACCTAAAGATAAGGCAATGAATGTCTATGTGGAAGAGGGCTTGTGCAGTTATTTGCAAGAGCCTGTGAGAGAAGCAGACAAGGCGATAAGTGAGCATATCCGAGATAAATAGCTCGTGTAGCTATCTGCATCAGAGTCAGCGTGCGTGTGTGTGTTAAATAATGCATGTGGCATAATGATTGCAAGGCATGCTGAAATACACAGTGTGGCAGCCAGGCAGACAGGGCTGATGAATAAGTAATGGACGGCGTGCCTCATAATGTACACACACACACAAGCAGTCATGCATGCAAACCATAACCACAAGCTGGTTCAAGCTCGGGAGAGGAAAAAAAACCCCCAAAAACATAGCAACTCTTATTTTTGTACCTTCTTATGCTCTTGTCTTCCCCCTCCTCACAGTGACAGGGTGGTGGAGGGGGGAGGGTTGCTTTTTTCATCCATCTCCCCTGAGAGCCCCAGACCCGGCTCCAAATATGTGAGATACTGTGTCGTTTATTATTGATTT
Source organism: Gadopsis marmoratus (assembly GCA_036023855.1). Lineage (NCBI taxonomy): Eukaryota > Metazoa > Chordata > Actinopteri > Centrarchiformes > Percichthyidae > Gadopsis > Gadopsis marmoratus. The sequence goes on from JAVQJF010093441.1 coordinate 18,901, forward strand.
GGGTTATTTATAATACACACTCTCACTCTCTCTGCAACCCCCCTTTACATCTCTCTCTCTCTCTCTGCCTCCCGTCACATTGATTATCTCTGGGAATCTCCAAATACAGATACTATATCTGAAATTTCTATTCAAAACTATCCTTATGCTTTCAAAAACAAACCTTTTCCAATACTTTTTCTGTCAACTACAACACAAATTTAGACAATGGAATGAATTTCTAATGACAATCAGAACATGCTCAGGTGATGCAGAATGCGGGAACTCACTCTTGCAGTACCCCTTCTTTTAATACCATTATAGAAACACTGCTGAAGTGTAAATAGTATTTTTTCAAAAAGGTTTTACTTTCGGAAATTCTGCCACTTTTCTTACTTAGCCAACACATACGAGGTTATTAAATAATATTTTAAAAAGGCTCAACAGATCAGCACAAGTAGAGTCAATACACTGTATAGCTAAAAAATGCTTTCAATTTCTTTAAATATGTTAATAAAAACAAAAATAAATTACTAAGTTAGAAAGTATAGGAGGAGGAGACTCAAATTACATGGGAAAACAGGAAGAACTCTTAAAATTCTTTATTGTCACTTAAAAAGGAACTTGAAATAAGTTATATGAGCATGTTATGGATATATTAGGTTATTACTATATCTAGGCTACTCCAGTTGTTCACCAGGGACTATTTGGCGTTTGCCACCTTGTATGCAGCTTGCATTGTGGCCTTTGGTCTATGCCTACATGCTGTGAAAAGCATCGAACATTTGTCAGATTATAGGACACACAGGCTTTGTAGTTGCAATGCTAGTATTAATGATAGAAAAACTAGATTAAAAAAACACTGTTCATTGCCAGCAGAAGAGTCAGAATGAGAATAAACTCCATTGTAGTGAAGTAGCTTCAGGAAAGTATAACATCCAACCAAGCTGCTGTCCCACTGGACTGTAGACTGTTTATTAGTGGAGTTGTCTGATATGTTGATATACACAGTGAAACAGTCTGCCAACCAGTAGAGATTTTGCGATGCCACATCTACAAAAGGAGCTGTAACTTTAACATCTCTGATTGTAGAAGGCCAGCGTTTTAGCTTGTAAAACAAAGAGAGACCAGTTACTTATGTCTACCAATTGTAAATGAGTGACTGTTTCTAATTTGTTTTATTTCAATATGAGGCCTGAAGAGGTGAAATTATCCAGTTTTATTATCATAAAAATAAAATAAAAGATTAGTAGAAGTAGAGATGAGAAGAAAATCAGAAATATGTTTTTCTATCTTGTTAATCACCTCACAACCACCCAGGTTTGGAGTTGCTGAAACATTGCCATTGCTGGTAAATAAATGGGAAGGACTGCTTTGTGGCAATGATGATTTAACCTTGATTTCTTGGGTATTTAATTTACTAGATGAGACAAAACTAAAAATCTGGTTGTTTGGACTATAAAGTTATTTGCAGTTTAATTTCAAGAGAATCAACCATATGGTGATAAATATGGTGATTTAACCATGTTGCCAATCTGTATTTATGGGCAGCACATACTCTGCACCTTAAATGGGCATTTCTTCTCATCTCATGGCACAATAACCCCCCCCCCACACACACACACAAACATGAATTGGACTGGTTTGTACACAGCAATTGTACAGTATCGAGACCCTTTAGGGGAAATGGTCTCTGTGGTTGTGGTTTGAACGTGATCCTACCTCGATCTGATCCAACTGCAAAGTATACTCTGAACGTTTGAGCCGAGTGGCTCCCATAGCCAGGTGTACTTTGCACACTGGGACGCGGATGAGAAAAATCAAAAGTTCATGGCAGCTAGACGGAGAATGAATAGAGGTCTGACCTGGACTAGTAATCTCCTAGTCCCCAGACACATCTAACCAATAAGGAGAGTGAACCTTCTCACATGACTTTTAACTATGCATCTTGATTGCTTGAATTTTTATCTGTGTGAAAAGAAACCAAACCAAGAGGAAAAGTTCACCGACTCATCCACTGATTCGGACCTGAGCAAAGTAACTATAGGTTTGAAAACGCCCTCCTATCTCTTGTTTATGCATATTAAAAAAACAATGGCCAAAGAGCAACTTTATGCATTTAGATCTCTTTCATTAGATCCGTTTCATACCTGGCTAAGAAAAATTTGGTACTGAATTCTGCTGTACAAATCTATACATGCGCACACACAAAAGGGTTCGCGCAATCCTCGCCTCAAGCTTACCTCAGGCTGCCAATCCGATCTAGTTCTTAACAAGAAACAAAAAACCCATACAAGAATCCACTCCTAACTAAGGAAGACCTCAAAACATCAAGGCTTCCAAACAGAAACCAGATGAGCTAAGACAAAGAGATGTTTTGAGCTCTGCAGCGGGGATCTCCGTTCATTCATATTTTACACCCTCTCCTTCCGACTCAATGGTAATGCCTTCACAGTCTGCGCCGAGTTTGCAGCAGACAGAGTGCCATTAGCTGTCGGCCATGTTAAATTGAACTTATGAGAGATGTCAGCTTACCACACTGATCCCTGTGCACTTTAAATCACATGGGTCACAGGAATGCCCCTGTGCACTAAAGCTAGACCCACAAACTCTGCAAATAATAGCAAGCGGTCGAAAATGGCCTCAATGTATCGTAGGAATGTAAACTGACGCAGAGGTAGTAAAGACTGTAAAGACAGTTACAGATGAAGATGAGTTCAGGTATAAGCCATGAAAGAAAAAGACCACGTACTGTGAGAAAGATGTTCTTCATCTAGTAGATCTGGTGATAATTAGTTATGTGAAGGATCTTGGCATTTGTCCAATTTCTTTAATTGAAACAATGGTCTGCTTTGATGACATATCTACTTGTGAAGGCTTGTTTTTTGTGTTGAGCAGTGATTGAAGAGGAGACCGTCTATTCTTGAACTTATTTTTCCAGTTATGCAAATGCTCAAGTCTCTGCTCAATGAGTTCTTGCACGTTCACCCAACTTAGAAAACTGGTACGGACAATTGCAGAACACAAACCATGGTCTACTCTTTCTCTCAAATGAGTTTGTGGTAAAATAGTCCACTATATATAATATACCACTGACAGCCATGCTGTAGCCATTAGGCTGTGGGCTTGGCTGTAATGAACTCCTCTTCCCGGACAGGGGAAGGCCAGCCTCTGGTCATGGTGGTGTTGTTGACCAGAAGTTAGCAAACCCCCTTGCGAGCGCAACGCAAAAGGTCTGAACCCTGGAGTGGTCATCCATAATAGATAGCTTCCAGAGGACTCCTCTGAATTCATATGGTCCTGCTAAGGCTTTTAAAAGCCTTTACAAAACACACCTCTGCATTAACAAGTGAGTTTAGGAGGAAGTGAAATGGCAAAGGATGACCGGAGTCAAATGTACATAATATCCATCTGTTTATCTTTACATCTGCACATAAACAGTCACACTGTAAAGTCACAAATTGTGATGGGGTACCTACCGAGCTTTAAATATCTAACTGTAAACATTACATAAACTACAGCATCTGATATGTGGCACCCAATGCAAACTCTAATAAGAATGATAATATGACAAGAAACTGTTCAGGTAACTGCCTGCTGATATTATCACCTGTTGGTGGTCAAGGTAACCGAAATAAACACATCAACAAGTCAAAATCAAGCAAAATGAAATCTGTTGGGCTTGTTGGTTACAGCAACTGGTTTCATTTCAGCCACTATCAGTTGATTCCCTTGCTGAGGTGAAGTTCATTCACATAGAGACAGACTTCCTGTACAATTCAACATCAGGTGAACTTTGACATTTGACAAATCTTCAAGCCTGACCAATTGCAAAGTGTCTGGACAGTGGTGCCATTGGAGGGAACTGAGAGCAGGAGAGTCCAAACTGGAGCAATCTCTCATATTAGCTGTGTAGCTCCAGCCAATATTAGAGAGCTCTGCTGACGCATGAACTGCTCCACAGAGGAGATGCGCCATTTGCAGGTAGTCACGAGACAGGAGTAGATAGCACAAACACATTCAGTTGAATGTAGTTTCACGATTTGCTTAGCAACTAAGTGCACAAATAGTCAGTACATCGACAAGCTTCGAGCCCTACCTATTTCCTGAGGACAAACAAATTCATGTCAAACATTGACAATCAATTTTAAATGAGTTTTTAATTTGTATTTAGTCAAACACACATTGACAAAACCAACCATATATCTAGGTTTTCAAAAGCCGAGCCAGCCAACACGGCAAAACACACCAGGCCGTATGCAAAATTCATGGCATGTCAACATGGTAAAATCTTTTCCCCTCAGCAACATCCGCATAAACACAAACGCTCTCTCACACACACTCTCAGTCCAACCTTCTCTAGCTGTCAGGATAATGGCACTGAAGCAGGCAAAGTAGGTTAAGGCATCGCCTGTTCTGCTGGAAGACAAAAACAAGTCTGGCTCTGAGCTCTCTGCCATACTTAGACCTGAATGTGAAGAGTGTGCATGTGCCTGTGTGCGTGTCTCTCTCTTTAGCAGGGTTGACATGAAGGCCACAACCTCAGGCTATGTCTGAAGATATAATTAGGCACTGGTACACTGTCTTGTATTCCCTTTACAACTCCAATCTTTCTCTCAGGATCAAATCTGATTTCACCTCTGCGCTTACCTCATAGCTTTAGGTTTGATTTAGCATGCTGCCTTAAACCTATTGCTTCAGTAAATTGTAAATGCTGTTCATTTGCTTAAAATTCAGCAAATCGTTTTACCCCAAATGGAGGTACATTATTCTCAAACAAGTAAAAACACTTATATGAGGGATTATATTTCAGTTCATCAGAAGTTCAAGATAACCATTTGGAAACATCCCTCGGGTAATGAGTCCGACATGGCTGTCAATGTGTGCGTCTGTGTGTGTGTGTATAATCCTGATGGTGGCTGAGCAGAAAAGAAGCAGCTGCCCGCCGACTCCTGCCTACACCACACTGGCACCAGGCAGGGCGATCCATGCCAGGTCAGGGAGTGTGTGGGGGTGGTAGGGGGCTTTGGGGGCCCATCTGGGGAACTGGCAGCAGGGCCTGAGGGCCGTGTGGGCTCCCTGGTGAGCATGTGTATACAAAACAGGTTGTCCCCCATTAGGGAAAGTGAGTCAAGCAGGTGATGATTGTGTCTGTGACTGTTCGGGTGAAGGACTAAAACTCACTACAAGGTTACAATCGTGTGAATCTTGAATTCAGACTACAATCTGATAGAAGGGTAGATAATTTAATTCGGTCATGATCATTAATGCTTCATGCTTACACTGTACCTATGTTGCGATGTGAGAACTTGTTACAGCTGTTAAGCAGAACAACTGATGAAAAAGTAGAATTATCCGTTAGCAGGTCTTTGTGCAGGAGGATGGTATGTTTTAATTGAACTATGATTAAAAATAATAACTTAATGTTTTGACTCACCATAGATACCACTTTTCCTGGGGGTAAGTCTCTCTTCCCCATGGAATTTTGAGTATCAACTGCAGCAAAAGCAAAAAATAGTGGGGTTGAGAGACTGTGTACAGAAAAGGAAAAAGAAGCAGACGACAAGCAGACGAAGAATGAGGTTGTTACAGATCAGATGGTCTGCCTGCCAAGCTCCCAAAATCTTTATCTATGTTTTCTTACATTTACAGAGCAAACACACATATTTACAATGTAGGGTTTAAGGTCAAGTATTTGGTCACACACACACACACACCCCGGACACAAACCCCAATGTTCCAGTGAGTAGGGGGGCGGGAGGCAGCAGGGGTCTGGCCAGCAGACAAGAGTCTTCGCACGGTCATGGTGACCTACAGACAGGGTGTCCTCTGGAACACACCCCACTTTCCATCTCTGGCCCGTCAACACTAATTCTGTCCCCTTTCAGCTGCTTTCCCCGCGATCACAGCGAATACGTAGGGTAACATGCAGGTTTGAAAAGGTCCTATGGATGTTTTGATATGTTATGATACACTATTTTGCCGTGACTCTGGTACTCTGCACATCTGCTCCTTAATTTAAATACTTAATTGACCAATAATTTAGCAGGAACTTATTTTATGAAAACATAAAGACATGGTCAAGATGTTCAAACCAAACACTGAAATGGGAAAGAAATGTGCGCTAGGTGACTTTGACAATGATTGTTGGTGCCAGACAGGGTGGCTTGGGTGTGCCAGAGACCACTGATCTTCTGAGATTTTCACTCAAGACAGCATTTTAAAGAATTGGCCAAGTGAGTAGTTGAAGCTGACAGGTAGGCAACAGTAACTCTAATAACCACATGTTAAAGCAGTGGTGTGAAGACGAGCACTTCTGAATGAGGTTGAACCCTGAAGTGGACGGGCGACAGCAGCAGAAGGCAATTGTGGCAATTAGCAGGGTTAGCGGCGATGCGAGTGTCCCATACTAACCAGCAATCCCAGCATGAAGAGTGATACAAGCCAAGCAAAATTAATGTCTTTGTACTCCCTTGAGGCAGGGTTGAACAGCTGATCTAGAGTTATGACGGCACAGATTGATCAGTTTTTCATGTTCACAGCTCTGTAAACAGTGTAATGCTACGGTGCTACATGGTAATCAAAGTTCTTCATCACATTTTCACCGCAATGACTGATTTGGTGTGAATACAGCCTAAGGACAGGAAATGTAGGCTACAATAGGCCACATTGGAAAGCAGCAGATTTGCAGGACATTGTCTGATCACACATAATCAAAGTAAACTCCAGTGGCATTCACAGTCACCAGACCTCGATCCAATACAGCATCTTTGGGATGTGGTGGAAGGGGGGATTCGCAGTGTGAACGTGAAAGGGGATTCCTAGAAAGGAGTACCCAATAAAAGTGGCCACTGAGTGTATAGTCCAGCTTAAGATGCTGAGTGAACATGTAAAATCAGAGGCTAAGTGAGCACAGAAATAGAAACCACATACTGAGAAATGAGAGAGGAGACTGGAGTTGAGTGTGACTGCAAGGAAGAGGGGCGGTGTGTGTGTGTGTGTGTGTGTGTGTGTGTGTGATTTAGAGAGAAACGGAGATACAGAGAGTGAGAATGAATTTGGCGGGGTCCAAAAATATGTTTCTCTCCACTTTTCGTGATTTCCTTTCCAGAGTTTTGAAATGGTAATGAGCCTGCTGATATTTGCATAATGTGCCTTTCCTCATCCATCTTTTTCTACTTATCCAGGCCCTCTTCTCCTCAAATTGCTGTTCCCCTCCCATCTCATTTTACCGTATCCACCTCGCCCCGCTCACCTCCATTCATCTTACCTACTCCCCCCTTTCTCACAGGTTCTTAAGTGCTCATAGATAATTGACAACTATAAATAAAGACACGCTGTTCAGTCAGAAAACAGAAGCTGACCAACAGGTCGGCCACTTCCTGTGTGAACCTTCACTCTCAACTTGCTCGCAGCCTCACATTGTGCTTAGCCTTGATATCAGCGCTGTGCAGACAGAAAATGGACATGTGCACAAAGCATAAAGATTAAAAAAACGAAGAAGGACAACTCACGTTTCTTGATGATTACGCACAGTGTACACCAGGCCCTGATGAAAGGAGCCATAACAAAGCCTGAACTACAAAACCACTTCTGGTCTACATTATCTGTCACTTTCTGCGCCTCTCACTCTTCTCCATTTTCCAATCCTCTTCTCCCAATTTGTCTTCCTCCTCCCTCCCCTCCTCCTCCTTCCTCATCACTTCTCTCACCTTCCCCTCACTCCTCCTCACTCCCTGCAGTGTCTGTGCTCTGACAGTTATGTGTGAGTGGAGCGTGGGCTGCTGCTAATTTGTGCAGAGTGGGAGAAAGCTGTTTTGGCTGAGAAAAGAGCCTAGTTTAGGCTATTCGGCGGGATGGACGGACAGACATGCCATGCAAACACACACATACCCATCAATGCGTGTTCATCCAGTCTTTAATTGTCTCTACTAATGTCACATGTGCATTCACGGATACAAACAGATGATCAGCGTGGAGGGGACGGGTGAAAGGTGCTGACTTCTGTTCCTCTTACAGTACCTCCCCTCCTGTGCACTATTTAGTCATCCTGATTAATATGCACCCAAATCTGTCTTCATCACCGAGTCTTCCTCATCACGCTCCTGCACCTCTCTCTTACTCGCTTTCAAATGGTCATAAGTCATTGACTTCTACTGACGCTCATTCTACGTTTCATCCCCAAATATATTGGTAACAGAAATGCACAAACACCCGTGCAGGTGCACACAGACTGGTGACTTTAAGGTCATCAGTGCCAGCTGCAGCTGTTTCCGTCTCATTAGGCTGTGCGTTGCAATAGACTTCACATGGCACAGGACAAACACACACACATGCACAGGAAGTGTTACTGTTGCTCTTGGCACCCTATTAATCAATTCTAACACATCTCATGAATGTGTTAATAGAGCATTGTACTATACTTATTTCAATAAAATGCTGTGGCCCATTTTTTGGCATGCATTTCAACATTTAGTTATTATTAGGGCTGTAGTCTAATCTAGTCTGAAGTCTAATTTGATGCAGCAGTTCAGTCCAAAGATTTGACTATTAAAGTACACAGTGAGCAGTGCACCTGACCTATTGAACACCAATCTTGATTCCTTGGCGTTGGCTATACAGCTCAGCATTTAAAAGATGTGTGCAATAGCCTTAAATAAAAATGCATTTTAATGCTATTGACATTTAAACAATAGGCACTCTGCTAAGAGAAAAATTTAACTTTTACAATGTTTTAACTTATTTACTGAAGTGGAGAAACACCAAAAAACAATACACACACTGCCTTTATCTCTGTGTGTCACCCATGAAACAACTATTCAAAGCCCCAGTTATAAAACAGTATAAAAAAGAAAAAGAAAGGCAACTAAACGTTGAAGAACTAGTCCTGCTGATGATACAGTATTTGTGTAAATTGTAATTAATGTGATTCGTAAATCTGTTTCTGGATTGCCAGTTAAAAGTGAGGAATACTGAGTTTATTGGGAGGCTAAGTGCTTACAGGATCATTTTTGTTGCTTGCTGAATTGCTTTTATGTTTGTTTGTTTGAGTGAATGTGCCTGTGTGTGTGGACATGCATTTGCAGGTAACAATGCCTACATACAGAACACTTATGACAAGGGTCTAGTGAAAGTGCATTCAACCCACATTGGTCTCGTTCATATGACACAGCAGTCACAGGTTAACCTCCAGGCTACAGTGTCGTTTAACACTTTATAAACCTGGCTCCACATTACTGATGAACCCAGTGTAAAAATGTTTTTCTTCTACAAAAACATGGTCATCAATTTAAGTAATGATGAATTTTTTCTGAAAAGTTCGCCTCAAAATATTAACCCAAAAAAGGTTCCACAGAAACACAAAATAGCATTAAAAATTAGATAGAGCCCATTTTATTCCAAGCCTATTACATGTCCTACATACTGCACGTCTGTCTGTGTGTTTATGCAGTTACGTGTGTCACGGTTGCAAAAAATGAAACATGCTATTAACAGGCTAAGGCTCCATGTCTTGGCAACCATATCTGTGACATCACTGCTGCATCAGCATTTCCTCCTGCCACATGGGACAAACATACCGCTTGTGGGTTGATGACAGGCTGATGTGGCGCGATCATCCCACGTTCCTGTCAACAAGAGCGTGAAGTTCCAACAAAATGTCTCGTTTCACATGCACTTTCACGTACACGCACATGTGCGGCGGCATGTGCCGTGCGAATTCTAAAAAGGAGTCGGTCACTGAATAATACATTGCCATGTACTAAAAACAACGTGCAACGTCAGCCGGTGGAAATGATTACATACTCGGGAGTAAATGATATGTTTTCTCACAAACAGACAATGACAGAGTGTATTCTTGAGCCAAACATTAGCCAGCTAAGGCAACCACGATATCACCAAATCCCCCATTGAACATTGATGTTCTGTAATCACCTGTGGTGTTTTGCACATCGGTAAACCCAAAGACATGACTGCATCAATCACTCAGCCCTAAGTGAGTGTGTTTCTGAAGGGAGGCACCAGAGTTAGCACTTGTATAAATACCAGAAGGAAACAAGGGAAACTGATCCAACCTGTTAATCTAAGGAAAGGTTTTTTTTTCTGCTTTCCCACTGAAATGTAAAATATGTCTATAATATTCTGCTCAAATGATGGGCTGCAATCCACAACAAAATTCGGGCAACATATTTCCTGGTGTTTTTGCACTGTGCTTCCTAGAGATCACTTGTTAATGCCACACTCTGGACACCAAGGTTGTGGATTTTAAGGACACGACACTGATAAGATGTGGTGGCACTATTTACGCCATGGTACACCATAACTTCCTGTGTGTCTGAGATTATTTCCCCTCCTACAAGATGTTTAGGACAGCAAATGCACAACCTTTCATGAATTTGGTGGTTGAACCACAATTTCTGAATCAAATCAACTATCAAGTCAAAGTCTAATTTTACTTTATTTACTTCATCAGGCAATAATAAGATTCACTCAATCTGCTTGTCCACGGCTTTATAATCATAGTGCACAAAAACGCAGGTCTATTCAGGTTATCATTTTAGCCTCTGATTTGTACAGGTGATGAAAGGAAACCATTTTGCACAATGGAGTCCAACAATCACTGCAATTAGACTAAAACCACTGAATCACTCCATCATTTCATCAGACCAAATGCACTGCCACAGAGATAAACACACAGATTTCCTACCGAAATGGTTGAGTGCCGCTGGTTTAAGAAGTTCCAGAGGCTGCTCGTTGCTGGTCAAGCCACCTGTCAGGGAGTAGCAACGGATGGCTTAAATGTGGGGCTCAGTTCAGTATGGTATCAAAATCAGCAGCTGAATAGATTCAAAACACCAACATCTGCCTACAGCTCCCAGGAAAGAGGGGTATATACTACTGGACAGGGATGTTGAGAAATGAGAGAAAACAAGCAATACAGAGTGACAAGAACAAAGCAGATGTGTACAGTAATATGATATGTTCTCAACAAAGGCTGAGAGAGCGAGAAAGCGCGAGCGAGCCAGAAGTGGTTCAGACAAAGTGCTCACACATTACGAGCCAGTTTCCCCAACAAATCCAACCGGATGTGCTCCGTTTCTAATAATTTAAACCTTGAAAAGTAGCTTTCTGAAACATCTAAAAAAAAAAACAGGATTAAGACTCATTTCAAACATCTTTGCTAGTTCTCATTAGTGAGAGTCTTTCGGAAAGGATTACAAAATTTCCACAATTTGGTATAATCTGAGGAAAACAAATTGTAAAAATTAAAGATAAAAAAGATAAAATAAAACGTTCACAAGGAAGACATCACAGCCCTTATTTAAAGTGAACAGCATTTGGGATTGCAGCCTTTCTTATTTGTAACACTGCTAACATGGCTTCAGCGATGAAAAGATCTTGGAAGGTCTCTGAAACGTATTTGCTTAAAAATTGAGCTAGTTGCTCTTGTTAATACGTGCTTGTCTATTCTTCCCTCGGGAAATGAACCCAGACTCGACTACAGACTCTTCCGGCCCATATCTGAGAAACCCAAATGGGTTACTCTGGTGTAGGTCACTAGTCTAGACCTTAAACCTGGTCTAGAGAGTACTGGCCCTTCGTGTGATTACATGGCTTATACATATATAGGTCCTCATCTCCTAACGTTCAAATAAAACCAGTAACCAAAAGACTGCTGCCTAAATTCAGAAGGACCCATCTATAAATGTCCCTTCTGGGTGGCTAATGCTATGCAGATATCAGCTGATGTCTTATCAACACAAACAGTGCATATAGAGTTAGCAGACTTTCAGTCTCTACCCTGTCTCTGCTCAAAGTGATAATTAAAGTGGATGTGCTGTGCTTAGTTGAAGCATCTGGTATTGACAGTACATGTATACTGCAGCTGTATGGGAGGAGAAAGAGACTGAAGTTCCCAGGATGAATTCTGAAAAGCATAACTGAATCATCAAGAATCGAATTGAATAGAAACAAATAATTTCTGGAGTTTGTGAATCAATATTGAATCAAATCACAGTGCCATATCCTGCCCTATCCACCAAGTTGGCGTGAATATCCTAAAACATGCTTAAAGCTGAAAGCTTGGTCATTGTTCAATACAATTAAAAATATACAATGTCCCAATGTAATCAATGTCCCTCAGATACTGCACTGTACACAGATCAGACTATTATGATGATGCTGGTCTTAATTGCAAGACACCCACTAAGAAACATTTCAATTCGATTCAGTTTTATTTATAAAGTGCCATATCATAACAGAGTCATCTCAGGGCACTTTATCATATAGAGCAGGTCTAGACCGACTCTTTGTTTACAGAAATCCAACAATTCCCACCATGAGCAGCACTAGGAGACAGTGGCAAGAAAAAACTCCCTTTTAACAGGCAGAAACCTCGAGCAGAACCAGAACCAGGCTCTGGGTGGGCGGTCATCTGCCTCGACCGGTTGGGGCGAAGGGGTGAGTGAACACAGCAGCACAGTGTGCTCGTTACTTACAGAGTTAGTAACAAGCATTAATGGGATAAGAGTGCAAGAGGGAGAGGAGGAGAGATGAGACTCAGTGCATCATGGGACGTCTCCCGGCAGTCTAGGCCTATAGCAGCGTAACTGGGGGGGGGGCTCAGGGCTCACCTGAGTCAGCCCTGCTATAAGCTTTATCAAAGAGGAAAGTCTTAAGCCTACTCTTAAATGTGAGGAGGGTGTCTGCCTCCCGTACACAGACTGGAAGTTGGTTCCACAGGAGAGGAACTCGATAGCTGACATTTCATAGTGTTTCCCAAGATAC
>JAVQJF010093454.1:0-22916 GCA_036023855.1 Gadopsis marmoratus
TCCAGAGTCCAGCTTACCTGTGTAGTGTAAGTTCGCTTTACGTTTCAATAGAATAAAAGACATGATACGTACCGGCTGTTTGCAATTGGGTTCATCCACCCCTCCACCCACACCGAGACATGACACACGTAGATTTAGGTAATCACACTGATAAGTGACAGTGTAGCAGGGTGGGAAATTATCTTTTAAAAATGTGATCATCTACCAGCTACTGACAGATAAATGTTCAAATTCATCAATCGCTCAATTATTGTGTGTTTGAAATCTACCACTTCATTTTTTTACCAGTATTTGGCTGGTGCTAATTTCCCACCCTGGTGAAGTCATTTCTTTTGTCTGAACTATTATGTAATGATGTGAACTGAAGGACAGGCATGTCTGTGTGAGATGAAATAGAACCTGACCAAAACATTTGTGTTCAACCTGCGGCTTCATGAATCCGCTTAATAAATGTAGAGAGGCGAGAGGAAAAGGAAAGAACCTGAGTTCCTGGTGAATTCCGAGGTCAGAGTTTGAGTTGTGACACAGACTATTAGCTAAAGCTAATAGTTGTACAAGTTGAGTAATTTTTTTTTCGTGGCTCTAATAAGTAGTCAAATTAGTTTGTATTTTGCAAGGTGAAAATGTGCTTTGAGTTCCGTCTGAACACACCGGTTATATTCCTCTGAAACAGTGGAATGACTTCACTTTCGTTTTTGTCTTTTTGTGATGACTCAGCGGTTTGTGAAGCTGTGTGCAATCCTTTCGTTGTGGTCGTTGGGCGTTTTCACACCTAAGCTGTTTGGTTTGGCTCAAACTAACCCTGGTGCATTCGCCCGGTTAGTGCGGTTCATTTGGGCAGGTGTGAACAAACTCCTGCAGTTCTATGAGTGGCTACACATGTTGCAGTATTAGTAGTAAGGTCTGCCTTTCTACATATCTTTACATGACACATTACAAATCCTAAAATCCAAGCACTGGTTGTTCTAGCTCCCAGAAAAAATATTGGAAAGTGCTTAAATGACAGCGAGGTTGATGAGAAGCTGCACCAGCATGACAAGAATACTGAGAAATGTAAGAAGGGAAAGACTTGTTAATCTCCAGCTGGGTCAGGACGGCGCCGCGGCGGTTCTGATGGCTGTTTATTGGGCTGAAAGATGGCTGAGCGCTCAGAAATCAAGATCTCATTTGATCTAAATATAGAGTGAAATCTGGAGATGTTACAAGGCAGCATGAGGAAAAACTTGCATCATTCAGCATTCAATACACGAAGTGAACACACACACACACACACACACACACACACACACAAACACATGCCTCGGAGCAATTGTATTGTGCATTTTCCCAACTTCAAGATTTCCATTCATACATATGCAGATTTACCTAAAGCAGCGCTGTTGTTTACTAATGGAATTTGTTGGGATGCAAAAGCAACAACCACCGTTCCTGCTGGATGCACGAGCTTAACCAGAGCTGTTTGTTGGAAATTTGAATATATCGAATTTAAAATAGAAAGAAATGCAATATTCTAAAATGTAATTTAACCTAAAGCCTCCCTATTAACAGTCAATGAAAGTAGATTGTATTGACAGGGAAGGTCAAACCAAAAGTAAACGGAAAAGCATCGACCTCGTTAAAGTGTCACCGTGCTTATTCAATTGGAGAATTATTAATGATAAGGAAGTAGCTGAACCTTCATTATGGCTATCATTTTCATTATAATCTGGTGGAACTGCCACCTACACAGGAAGCTTTAGTCATGTATGTTTTCAGCTTCCTGGAGAGCTTTAAAAAAGTATACCACCACATTTAGCATTGCACTCTTATGACCCTTTCGGACTATGATTGATTTGTTTTCTTTGTTATTCTAAGCAGTTTTTTTTCTTCACATTACCCACAATGCAACTCTACTGCCAACAGCTCAGTCTGAGATTTGGGTGTGTTCTGACAGGAAAGGAACACGTGGAATTAAAAAGCCGATATCTCGATACTTTTTTTTAAACTGTCCATCGTGGGTCTGAAAATGTTGTAGGCGTGTAATGCTTAAAAAGTGGAGCACGCTTTCAAGTTGATCTTTGGGCAGCTTGTGAGAGTTTTGTTCCATCTGATCTTACGAGCTACTAGGACACCTCGCCAGCTTCTCACACCCAAACACTGGCAGTTAATTGTGCTGGAATGCGTGACCAACCCGAGGGCTTGAATCTGGGTCTCTGAGTGCAATAATTGAACGAGTGCTTTAGCTTCTGCACCATCTGGGTGTCAATACAGTGAGTTAATGAGCCTTGACTGCAAATGCTGCCAAAGTTGTCCAATATCTTCAGTAAGGTAAAAGCTCAGCATCACTCCTGTGAAAGCGAATTAAGAATCGGCATGGTCACTTTGTTTATTCAATCTATAATATTGAATATGAATTGCACTGGTGATTGATTCTTGTTTTTCGTTTGCAAATTAAAGATATTGGATATCTCCAAGCTACACCAGGAGCATCTTCAGTTTGAAACTGTAGGAAACACTACGGGTCTATATAATCCCTACACGGAATGTTGAACCTTAAATATAACTGTCCATATGTGAAAATGGTAGGTGTGATATGTGGAGGCACCAAGAACTGTGGCTGCCAGTAACAGAAACCATTTAGAAAGACTTTGCCTGCAAGTCCTGTTGAAAATGACAAGCGGCATGTTATTTCATGTTAACGCGCAGCCGGGCAAAGTGGGGAAAAAAAGGTGTTCTAAAAGGTGTTTTAATGGAAGATTGTGACCCTTCCATCCATGGCTGATCTCTAGACTCCATAACATTAAACATGAACGTAGCGCAAATGTACTGATCAACAGAACTGATTCGTCAACAAATGCTTTGAGAGAAAACCCATTATTATTATTATTATTATTATTAGCTACTTTCTACAGAAAAAATAATTGATTTCCCACAAATCACTTTTTAAGACAGCCCACAAGGGAAAGACTAGAAACAAACCCCAACTCTGACTATTTATAGCAACAAAGATGCTCTGTTGGTTGCCATGGGACAGGTCTGTGTCTGTGCAGGCTGCAGATGAGGAATTCAAAATGAGATTGATGAATGTTATGATATTTCACATTAGCCATGAACCTTGAAGGCAGAGGTCTTGTGGAAAATGTATGGGTAATACAGGTATATAGGTGACTATATATATATATATATATATATGGGGTTTTATGGGTAATAAATGTGAAAAAGAACCATTTGGTGACAGCAGGAGCATTTTTAGCATCCAAGAACTCAGATGATTTTTCTGTAGTCAAGTAAACAGTGTAGGGTAGGACACAGACTGGCATGCTGAGTTGGCAAACTTCCCAGCAAAACAAGCTTCTTAATTTTCATGCATTTGCTCAAAATAGCCTAATTTAGGCTGCTGTAACTGTGTTGCACTTCCATGACATTAAACAGAAGTGATCCTGATAACCATCTCTACATTAACCTGTGGAAAGCAGCTCAGGTAGCATTACTGTAATGTCAATGTGGCTTTGTACGTACAGTGGGAGCACTTTTTTAAACAGGTCTGTAAGGATCAGTCCCAATGAGTGCCAGCAGAAGCTAACCTGTCTTTTTGCACAAGAGTCTAAAGTTGGCCATTTTCAGGCTGTAATCACAGTCAGACAGATCAACTCCGCTGGAGACCAGGAGATGGTCAATCAGATGATATTTCTGGGCTAAATGTTTCACAGCCGTCTCCGAGAGGAGAGCAGTCACGTCTCGACAAAAGCTTCGCTGGCTGGCTGAGTGGAGAGGAGATCCTGATGAATCCTGACGAGGCCTGTAGGCTTCACGTTTGATGAGCTCACCCCCTGGGAAGATGATCTGATCTGATCACTTTTCATCTGACTGTAATCAACTGGCAAAGAAAAGTGCTCCTTGGTTGGGATCTTTGGAACATCCTTTGAAACCAGGATGTCCCGAGGATAGAGAGAAATCACGTTAAGGCTTTACTGTGTCTAGGTCCAATTGTTCAGCGCTGTGACTCCTCGGGGCTGTGAGGCTGTTCCGGCGAGTGAGAAATAAATGAATGCAGTGTAAACTCTTTGACACCGAGTGCGGCCCCCTTAAATTTTCTGAGTCGAGTCATCTGTCACAGAGCCCCCAGTCAAATCATCAAGCTGTCAAATTGCCAGTTCATTTTTTTTCCCTTTTGTTGTCTATTCCCTCTGCAGCATTGCCTACAAAACAAAACAAAATAAAAGCTTCGACTGCATAGATTAATAGACCACATGTCTCAAAAGAGTTAAGGTTTGTAGCCAATTTGAGCACCAAAAAGACAATTTTAAATTAAAAAACATTTTTCTTCTTTTTAGGCAGCTTATTAATACAAAAATACAACCTGAGACTTTGTATGTGTTCTTGCATTCAAAGTTCTGTGTGTCGTCATTGCACTATCGCAGTCCTCTTTGGCAGTACAATCAGGTGCTTGAGTAGTATAACGATGTCATCAGTTCAACTAACCAAACACACCTCTTTACAATTAGCTTCCTTAACAGTTCCAATAATCAATAAATAGTAGTTTAGCTTTAGATTTCGTGCTAGAATATCACTTCTACTACAACTAAATCCTGTGGTTGGTCTGCTTTGCTTTCACACCACAAACAAACTGCAGTCAGAGTAGAAACTGACCAAGACCCGATCCTTTTAGGTGCAGAAGTTTTGTCCCTAATCTGAAGTCATTGAGTCACCGGAGGCCGTTAACACTGTTAATGTGCACAGACGGATGTCTAGCAGTAGTATAGTTTTTTTATATGGATTTACTGAAAGAAATTATATGCGCCATGTGAGGCTTTTCGGGTTGGTGCTTGCAGTTTTAGTGAACTGTGAGACCGTCCATCAGCTGGACGACCTTAGATCAACCTCGCCTGACCAGCTATCCACCCTGCTGAAGTGTCCCCGACCAGGAGAGTGAGTCTCTACCAGTTCTGTTGTCGACACCGATTTGATGTTGGCGCTGATCTTAGAAGAGGAGGGAAAGATTTCAACATTTTCTTTTGGCAGCATTCATTCTGCAGCTTTATCACCTGAAGTTACACATGCACAGCTCTGTCAAGTAGGATGGTAGGATGGCAGACCTGTTGAGTTGATTTGTGTGTCATATACAGACAAACAGACTTTTTTTTTTGCCGAATCCCACTGAGCTGAGAGACTGACGGTCAGATTGTTTCCATCTAATGTTGGCTTGATTAGCCCGGATTGAGTGTTAAATGAGATGGGACAGACACTTAGGGACTGATTAGACCTGCCAGCATCACTGTCTGCCTGCGTCTAATGACTCTGTGAGATTGAAGTGTTTGGTTTCAAATTGGGATACGAGTTTCACAAGTGTTTTCCTCTGTCAGCGGCACTTCTTGCGAGGTGTTCAGCAGGAGAAGGATCTTTGCAGTCTGTGCTTATGATACAGCAGCTACAAGTAACTGTGCTGATAGTGTTGCAGATGCAGAAGGTTTCTTTCAATTCCTATACAGTACCTTTCTGTTTAATGTATGTTTACATTTGCAGATGAACATCAAGACGCTCTCACAGTTGCAGTAGAGTTTGAGCAAATGGTTCAGTGAGGTTTCAGGCTATGGCGTTAGTCCCTCACAATCAAATGGCCACACCATGCAGAGTGAACTCAAATGAAGAAGATGCTATAACTAGAAACTGTCACGTTTCAGGGGGAGGCGGTGGAGAAAAGGACCCAAATGCAGACAACGAGTTAATGGGTTTTATTAAGCGGCAACACAAAGACACTTAAGGCCGGTAAGGCAGATGGGAAGATAAGGAAAATCCAAGCAGGGGAACACAGAGAAAAGTCCACTGGGAGCACATGGATCCTGCTGTTCTTAGTAATTTTAGGCCAATTTCTAAACTTCCATTTTTATCAAAGGTTTTAGAAAAAGTGGTTTCTACCCAGCTTTTAGATTTTATGTGTCATAATAATATATTTGAGAAATTTCAGTCTGGCTTTAGATCTTTTCATAGCACAGAAATGGCACTCCTTAAAGTATTAAAACTGAGCCCTTAAAGGGCTCAGTTTTAATACTTTTAGACCTGAGTGCTGCTTTTGACACAGTTGATCATGCCATTTTATTTGACCGTCTTGAAAACTGGGTTGGTATCAAGGACTCTGCACTTGGTTGGTTTTATTCATATTTGCTAAATAGAACTTACGTGGTCACCATAGCTAATTTGTCTTCCTCTACAGCCCACATTACCTGTGGTGTACCGCAAGGGTCAATTTTAGGTCCAGTTTTATTTTCTATCTACATGCTTCCTCTCGGAGAAATCATACAACGACCTAATTTGTTTCTTTCCATTGTTATGCAGACGACACGCAGATATGCCTTCCCCTGAGACCCGATTACTCATGAAGCCTGGCTGCTGTCTTAGACTGTCTCAAAGATGTTAGATATAGAATTGATTTTAAGATTTTACTGATCACTTATAAGGCACGCCTGGGTCTGGCGCCAAGGTATTTAGCAGAAATACTGACCCCATATAGACCAGTGCGTAGCCTTAGATCTGCAGGTAGGTCTCTCCTAGTTGTTTCAGAGTCAAGGCTTAAATCTAAAGGTGACCGAGCTTTTGCCATCAGGGCACCTCGACTCTGGAACGACCTGCCTGAGGAGATGAGACTCGCAGAATCAGTAACCTTTTAAATCGCTTCTTAAAACACATTTTCATAGACTTGCTTTTATGCGACATCATTTTTTTTATGATCTTTTGTGAACTTTTAATTTTTATTGTTGACTGTTAATCTTTTGACTTGCTTTCGTGTTATGTCATTTTGATATTATTTTATATTGTTATCACTCAGTTCTATGTATTTGAGGCGCTCTTTGCATTGTTGTCAAAGCACTTTGTAAATGCAGTTTTTTAAAGGCGCTATATAAATGAAGTTATTATTATCATTATTATACAAGGGACACAGGCAACAATATCCACCCACACGGACGACCCACACAGAAACAGTGAACCAACAAGAGCCACAGCAACTGAACCGGTATAAGTAGACAAGACACTAACGAGGGAACACAGGACAGGTGATCGCTGGGAGCAGGTGAAACCAATCTACAATCAGGGACCAACAAGGGCAAAGGTCAGACAGGACACTGACCCAGAACAGGTGGACGCTGAACAGACAGGAGAAATAAAGCTGTAAAGCACCAGACCAGAAGTACACAGAGCGAGTAATATAAAACAAGAAACACAAACACTCACACCGATGCAGACCGTGGCAGAAACAGACCAGAAGACAATATAGCTATAGCTCATATAGGATGGTCACAACCTTTCCTTCCCTCTGTGTTCATGCCTAAAGCAACAATTTTTGGAATACGCTTATTTGCTTTCTTGCCCCGAGAAGATCGATACCGCCCTTTGTGTATGTCCGTTCAAATAAGGGTCTACAGCCAGCAGGCAGTTAGCTTAGCTCAGTAAAGAGTAGACATGGGAAAACAGCTACACGTCACAAAAGCAACTACAACCATATCCTTTTAACACATCAGCTCCTTTATGAATTAAACAAATCACGTTACTTTTTAGAGGCGTTCATCGAACTCCCTGCAAGAAGGCAAATGTCCCAAAATGTTTTAACTGTTGGATGGTACATGGAAGTGGTAATTGAGGTGTAGTTAGAATAATTGCAGCAGTTGCAAAGTGCAACACAACTTAATTGGTACCAATTAAGGCTGATTTAAATCATCAAGCAACTGACAAGATGTGCATATATAAGAGTTGTAGCCAGAATGCCATACATTTATCCTTAAACTAATCCGTTTGTTGTGAATCTCCCTGCATCCACAGAGCTATGCTGTAGTAATATTAATGACATGAAAGGATGGCAGTAATTATTGCTGACTCTGCGTTTCACTGTCCTCATTCTGTACACTATGTGTCTGACTGATGTACGGAGCCATGTTGCCAAAATCGCCTCTCGAATTTCTTGGATTCGTAGACAGGAAAGTCACTTATCAGATTAATGTTTAAGAAAAAAGACTCAACAAAAAAGTGCAATATCATTATATATACTTGTTATGTGGCAAGTAGAGGTGGAAATGACACCTACATGTTTCTATAAGTGTAAGTGAAGTTAGTCAAGTTCAAAATAGATTTTCCGTGTTTACATGGGGTGTTGCCTTTGAGCTCTGTGCGATTCTGACTGCTGCTGTGTGAAGTTATGTATAAAATGCAACAAAGCTGTCAATCTTGTCGACATTTGAGCAGAAATGTGGGATCCTCATATTCAACAGAACCTGGCTTAATCATCTCTCCAGTGTTTGCAATGAGCAGCCAGTGTTCAAGGACGATTTATGATCTAGTACAGCAAAGAAGCATCAGTTGGTAAAGTGTTTAAACGTAGAATATGGAACGCTCCGATGCTCCTTCTCTCTTCTACTTGGCTCCACAACAAACCTCCTCGCTACACTCGCTGCCATTCATTACTCAGAATTGCACAGTAGGAAGGGAGAGAGCTCAAATCAGACACAACGTCACTCTTTAATGGGGAATTAAGTGCGATCACAGCCCCATAAAGCATTTCTGATCATTAAATACCTGTAGGGGGTCATGGCTCTGCTCATTGATACCAATAAACCATCAAAACCCACCGAATTCATACACCCACTGAAACTACGAGGCACCTCCTACTTGCAGTCCGTCCTCAGCGATTTGAAAGCAATGCCACGAGTGAGTGACAAGCAATTTTAGCCAGAAAAGCAACTGCAGTTTCACTTTTCCAGTATTCTCCTCTGCACCACGTGTTTCTGTTTGATTCCCACTCTCGCCAACACGTTCACGATTCTCTTTGGGGAGGTCACATGTTGCTGTTTGTGACAGTTAGAAGCTGTAATGAATTGCAGTAAAACATGATGACAGTTTAAGTGTTACCCAGAGTGTTAAAGGCCTTCACAGATACTTGTCATGGGCATTTATCACAGGATATTTTATAGTCTAAACGATAAATTGGGAAAATATCAACAAAGACTTTGACAGTGATTGCTTGTTGTAGCCCTAATGGAGACGTCCACAGGTGCCACTTACCTGGCTTTTGCAACTATTAAGGACACCAGTCCAACGCCCTTTGGAGGTTCTGTGGGCACAGCTGACTGGGGGGGAAACCCAAGGGTAGACCTAGGGCCTCTTCTTGGGGCCACTGCGGAAGAAAAGGCTCATTTGAGCTGTTCTGCTTGTACATTCTGCCACTGGGAGCCGGGAAAAGCTGCGCACGTGTGAATTGATGGATGGCTGGCTAGACTACAGGTCGATGTCAGCTTCCCAAATAGTGATTTTTGACTTTTCTCATCATCTTCCTGCAGAGTTGATGAGTTTTTGTCTTTATATATTTTAGATATACAGATATACATTAGAAAGTTAAATTAACCCTGATCAAGTCTTTGAACTGTAACAATATGTGATATTACACTCTGAAGCTGTAGGTGATCGATCAATATCGAGTGGTTCTCATCAATACTCCATTTCACAGAGCACTCCTGACAGCGTGGATCTAGTGTAAGAGGTCGAAACGGCATCGCTGCTTTTCTGTGACTATCGGATAATGAGCGCTGACACTTTGACGTTGTTGTTTGCAGAGTGAGCTGCTGTGAATCCTGAGAGGAGAAGTCTCCCGACAGGAGACAAGATGGCGTCCAACAACGTCCTGCGCAGCTACTCCATCATCCCATGTTTCATCTTTGTAGAGGTGAGAGGCTACGCTTAATATATGCACATGTACATGAATTTTAGTCCTGATCTGGTGAATGTACATGATGTGTGTGTGAGAGAGACAATTTAACCATTTGCAAATGACGTCTGTAAAATTATACCCAGTTAACCAGAGTGTAAAGTGTTGGAATGAGTAGAAAGCTGAGTGTGTGTGTGTGTAATAATTGTGCTGCTCCTCCATATTTAATTACCATGTCAGCTGAAAGTTCTTAATCAGAGAGATGTCTCAGGACGCCGTGCATTACTCTCTGAATCTCTTTCACACTCTTTCTCTCTCTCTCTCACAAACACACACACACACACACACACTCACACACACACTCACACACACACTCACACACACACACACACACACACACACACACATACAAACGCTTCTTTGAGGAAATATCCTGCATAATCTCAGATGAGTTAACGCTCTCTTCTTTTATCCCTGGTCTTCTTTTTCACTGACCTTAGTGTCATATTTTCTGACAACTTTCATTAGACTCTATCATGACAATGAATCTAATTGCTCCGCAGGTGTGTGTCCGGAGGCATGTCATGCAAGATTAGTGAACTGTTTAATATGATAATTTCCCCCTCTTGGTTCACAGTTCCCTCTCATGGGATACTGTGTATTTTTTACCTCATGTAAGACTCACATTATTGTCCTGCACTTCTTCCTACATCTGAGACATTATCTCAAGACGCCCCCAGTTATTGATTAGCCAGATATCAATAACTGAAATGGAGCATACTAAAGTATCTTCAACACCTGCAACACCTCATCTCATCTAGAATAACAGGGGAGTGATTAAAGATGAAGATTAATCATGTAGGAGCTATTCTCAGAATGACACTTAACCCTCCTGAATACCTGCAAAAGGTAAATGTTGCACGGCTTATTCCTATGTGTGTTTATTGGAAAACGTCAGACATACGGTATATGCTATAATTCTTCATTGTTGCCATGTTAGAAATCCCATGAGTGTGAATTAAAGTGCCACTTTGGCTTTCAGTTAGCTCATTTGAGAATAAAATACCCTGTACAGCAACTATTAGCATCAAAACAACACAGTGGATACAGACACATTTCAACACATTCCTCCTGTAAAATGTTTTAATTTTTATTTTTTTTATCGTGACACATAATGAATCATCACAAAGTCCTTCTGTTGGACAGCCTGTCATCATTATACAGCAATTTGTCCATTTACAGCTTTCAAGTGTCTTGGCTGGAACTCAGCATGACATGCTCAGTTGGACATTGCTAATCATGGCAATTGCAATGTGTTTAATTATGATGTGTAACTAGAGGGGGGTAAAAAAGTAACTGATTATTATGTTGGTGGGAATGTGAAAGAATTGTCCTTCACAGCAGACCTGGTGATGATTCTTACAAGTGGATCTAAGGTTGTTAGCTTCTTGAAAATTGAGTCAGGAATATAATTACATATATTTATGTTGAAATCTGAACATTTTAACTTCCTAACCATTCTTCCGATTTGGAATACGGACATTGAGTATGAGCTCTCACTGTGTGAAATGTCACCCTTGTTTTTGAAAAACCATCAGCTAATCAGGTTTGGATGATCAGATTTTGTTTTTTAAAAACCAGTCCAGGCTTCCTGCAAAGTACCACATTACCAACTTTAGCTAGAGACACTGTTACCATAGCAACATTTGCATCTTCAAAGATATTCATCGCTGGCAGCCAAACCCGTATGACGCAAATAAGCAAGCAGCTGTTAATGGTTACTGATGTGTCTCGACCAGAAGATTCGGCCGATTATATTGGAGATGAGAGAATTGAAGTCTCAGTAATGGCTGTTAATCTCATCACGAAAGATAAATGTTGGCAATTAGAAAACTGCTCTCTCTTGAATAAACATTATGAGTGCAGTGTTCCAACCCTGCCTTTTTCACCTCTTCATTGTTCATGTCTACTTGAATCCGTTGCTATCAGCTCACTATGTAAACTGCAGACTGGCCATTTCAAATCTCTTGTCAAAGGGACACTAAGGTCGCTAAGAGTATTATTCAGCCTGTGAAAACAGTTGTATAATGTCTCCTGTGTCTCTGTAGGGACCTTTCGCCTGTCTGAAAAAGAGAAGCCGGGTGTTGTCATCAGGGTTATCTCAGCCCGGCCTTGGAGACTAAATCTCTTATCAGAAAGCCTGTGTTACAAACAAGGGGGCATGGAGTTTGAAAGACGCGAGGGTCTAACGAAAGATGCTGTTGAGTTGCCTCGTGGGAAATGTAGGATCCAGTGAATGTCTGGCACCAGTTGATGTTCATAAATGATAATATAGCATTGTCAGCCAGCCCTGGGATG
Organism: Gadopsis marmoratus; assembly: GCA_036023855.1. Lineage (NCBI taxonomy): Eukaryota > Metazoa > Chordata > Actinopteri > Centrarchiformes > Percichthyidae > Gadopsis > Gadopsis marmoratus. Next base: position 12,026 of record JAVQJF010093454.1, read on the forward strand.
TTCATTTTATTCCACAATCTATTGACTTTCAAGACACGAACAGTGAAATTGTATATCTTTTTTCAAAATATTATTTCCTTTGTTGAATTTTACACCACAATCTCAACATCCCATCAATGTACGACACCATATATATTTTCTCCTTGTTGCAGCAGAGCGCAGGCTCCTGACACTGTAAAAGCCCATTGTCTTTAATTTTCATTACTCGTTCACTTACACCCCCTCTTCTTCACAGACGGTTCTCAAAGGCTTCCTATCCATCTCCCTGTGTCGCTCTGCCCAGCTCTGTTTTCTCTTTCCCTCCCTCTTTCATGGCTCTCTCACATCCTCGCAGCTTCATTTCCCTCTCGCGCCTCCTCTCTCCGCTGAAACTGCTTCCTGTTTCTCACGGTGTCACAGGAGCTCTTCCTTTGTTTCGTCTTATTCCCTCCCTCCCTCTCTCTCTTTATTTTATTTTTTTTGTTGCCCTCTTTTCTTTTACCGTACTCACCTCGCCTGTCACGAACAGAGCAAGGCAGAGGGACCGTGCTGTCACGTGACCGAAACAAAGCGTTCCGATTGGAGCAGTTTGGCTGTGGAGTTCAGATCCAGAGGCAATGTGACAGGGAGGATGTTTATTTATGGTGATGTGTTTGTTTTTTTTTGTTTTTTCAGTCATGTAACTTGTTGCTTTTCTTTCATCCGTTACCTCAAGATGATCATTTGTCGTTGCCATTTGTCATTACTGTGGGGGCGAACACGAAAGAGAAAACACGTCTATGAGATGAAAGGGGACTGGGATTTAGTATGGCAGGAAGATGAGACACAAGGGAGGAGAAATAAAGATGAAATGAGGAGGATGAAGAGAGTACAAAGGGGGGAAGGAAATGAAAGGTTGCAAAAACAATGAGATATTAATTAATAAGGCAGAGGAGAGAACAGATGTATCCTGTACCTCCTCTGGAAGAGATTATGTAATACACAGAGCCCCATTAATCCAACTAGGTCCATCTAGACTTTTCAGGTTTTGTCAGCAAAAAATTTAAACGTGGCTGCGTTCACTGTTAGTATGTTTTTTCAGAACATCACCTGCACCAGGTTGTAAGGGAATGAACCAATCAGTGAAAACTCCCACCGCCACCTTTTTAGAGTTAATTTATTTCTTTCATCTTGCACAATCTATTTGTTTTATTTTATTTAAAGCTATGTGGCACAGTGATTTGTCATTGTATTTCCAGTAAAGTCTGTAAAAAGACAATTTCTGTGTCTTGTTTTGGGGCCCAGACTCAAATTTGACAGCTGAAAATTCATCATTATATCCTAGCTTTGCAAATACACGGTAGAAAAAATGAGTAGCTGTCTTGGGTGTCACGTAAAGACAAGTTTGACAACAGATGTGTAATATCACGGTCTAAATCCGAGCAAGCCAGGCTAACATGCCCATTTCTGTCAGGTTTTTTTTCCCCCCCAGTCTACTAACACAACATGACAGTGAAGTGAAAATCTAGGATTTATATAACATTCCCCTGCTTGTTTTCATGGTGTTAGGGAGGAGATGCGCGGTGGGACTGACAGCAGAAAAGATTTTGGAGTGAAGAAGAGAAGAGTTTGGGAAGGTTGGATTTTGATCAAATTGGCTGCCTAGAAAGTAATTGCAAAAATATAACTGACATCGCAAAGTGAAATTTATAACTGTCTGACCTTACATTACCCTATACATTAGTTAAAGAGAGACTATGGTATGTTATTGTAAAAACACTGGCCACTGTGGTCACATGTAAATGCAAGTATCGGCTTGCTAACGTTAGAATATATTAGCCACCATAGGCTACTGGTCATACCAGACCAAGTAATGCTAGAAGCAGCAAAACCCTTGAGTGTATTATAGCAAAAGTTATGTTGACTCACTTTTAAACCTGCATTAGTTGACATTTTCGGCAACTTTGGGGCCACACAACAAGCTGAAAGCACACATTGACCAAACAGTTGGATCGGTATTTAGCCTACACATCCAGCAGACAGAGAGACGTATTGGTATCCATGTTTCTGTCCACCTGATGGATGCAAGGTAAATATTCACTCTCCTTTTAGCTCTGTTTTGGCATCCACCAACTCCTGAAGGAAATATCTGGCTCTCTAGCCGCTAAATGCTCCACTGCGTTCACCAGCTAGTCGCTAACTTTGTCTGTGAGCTGTTTTGCTGTTGGGTAGCGTACAGTCAGTTTGTCAGGGCGTTTGACAGCGACCCTTTGACATTACAGGCAGTCATTTGGAAAATATTGATTAAAACCGCTTTTAAGGTTGAGACAGAATAGGTGATTTGTTGCTCGAGACCCATAAGAACCTTTTTATTTATAAATGGTTGCAGTAAGAAATTCTCATCCATTCCTCTAAAATAATTTACTACTGAAAAGACACTGACAAAATGTGGCACGCACCAAAATGCCCTGCCAGAATCTTGGGTAAAAGGGGTGGACTGTACCCACCGAGGGAGAAGGATAATGGCATGCTGCAGTGACTGTGTATAACCATTTCACGACAGCCAGTCTTGTCAGTCTGCCCTTCACACAGCTAATGCAGCATGACGCTGGCTGGGGAGTGAATATAATGGAAGCCACAAGTTATGCTTTACAGGGGAAAGAGACACTTGTCCAGGTGTAGAACTGTCGCACAAAAGCCAGCTCATGAAAAAGTCACAGAAATGGCTACCAGCCTCCAGGCATTACACTGCACCACTATATTCTTTTCAACAGTGTTGGTGGCACATCTTTATCAAAAGGTAAGTACGGGCCTGAACCAACTAAGGCCCGCTACAGACTACAGGACAGAGAAAAGAAGCGCTAGATCAGGCTGAACAAGCTGAAATTGCTCGTCTCTCGCGGCCTGTTTGTGGTAGTTTGCTACAGCCCGACGACACTCATCATGTGTAATAGCTCACCTGGTCGTTCATGGCTTTCAATGATTTAGTGTGGAGAGGTGGCTGATAGAGGAAACATGAGTTTTGTGGAGATGTAGACGAGAGAATGTGATTGCGATGAACTTTTCAGGCCACGGGCTGGTGAGTGAACACATAAAGATGATGGTCAAAGTAAATGGAATCACAGTAATAATAATGCTGATAATAATAAAGCTTAACAAATGTGCACTAGTGTATATCCCTCCTTATAATCTTCCCTTTTCAGGCATTCCCGTGTAAACCTGACATCCTCAGGTTTGCGATCCCACAAGGTATTACACGGCATTTCTGCAAGCGGAGGAATTTACATATTTTCAAAGGAGGCTTATGAATAATGTTTTAGCTGATTACCCTGCTGGAACCTGTTTGTGGAGCAACATGAAATCACGATATTATCCCATATCTGTCTGTCAATATTTTGGATGCTATTTGCAGAGAAGCTGCTTCAAGATGAAGGAGCTGGAGTTCATTTTGAAACACGCTGAAAATGCATCATGTGAGTGGCTTCACTTTGCCAGTTTGCCTTTGTTTATGACTATACCTATGATGTGGCAAGGTATGGTGTGCGGCCAAGTATTATGTTCCATCATACCAGCAGTTGTTAGTGCGTGGGAACGGTGAAAAAAATGTTCTCCGCAGCAGGGTACCTTTTGTAAAAAGAGGAGACAGCAAAACAAATATTGCTAATTAGCTCAGTGTTATTCAAAAAGTTGGCATAGATAACGGATAAAGCGCACACACACGGGCACACACACACCTGAGTGTCCGCATGGCCATCTGTCACAGGACTAGATCTGCCAACATTTCTCTCTTGTCCTCTGCAAACACAGTTGCTTCCTCGCCTTCCCTCTCTGAACCCCACTGGCCATATTGTCCAGTCTGGTTCCCACACCCTCCATATCTTACAGTGGATGACACTGTTTTGCATGAAACGTCGGTTAGTTCTGGCCAACTGTGATTTGACTTCACATTACATAGTGTCGAGAGTCCGTAGAAACAGCTCTAACGAGTGTTTTACTGTTATTGCAAAGTGTCTGACTCAGGAAAGTCACGAGCTGTTTCTGCTGAGAAATGAATGAATTTGCAGATTCATATACAGGTCAGTGTGTACTGTGGCACAGGACAAAATAGAAAGTGCTAGCCTGCATGTGGTGGCTTTTTACTCCAAGCTTGAGTGTAAGTGCAAAAGGATGGTCCCCGTGATTGATGGCTGATCTGTAACTTTAACTGAGGTAACATTTCTTATAATACATGCGTACAACATGCTATCAGTGGTAAATCGGACATGCCGATTTACACTTTTTTGTGTATTCATTGGTCCGACATGTCCAAAAAAACAAAAAAAAAACACGTCAATTTCAAAAAAGGAACCTTTCCTCAGAAGCTAGATAGGATTTACTCGATACATTGACACTTGGAAGAATGGTTTGAACGAGAGGATGATCCAAGTTTTAAGCTGATCCAGGGGGACTAGACAGAAGTATTTAAAAAGTAAAAGTAACCAAATGTGGGTCACTGTGACACAGTAGACTGTCTTGCCTTTAGCCCTGGTCTGTAGTCAGTCTGAGATGGAGCCGGCGAAGTGTCATCTCTCATTAGTAAAGTAATTGATACTAAATGTTAACATGCCGCTTGGCATTACTAACACGACTGCCCTCCACACAGAACAAGTCAGTATTTGTTTTTTGTGCTCCACTGAAGTTCATATACAGGGCGCATATACATATACACTGGGTCTAAAAAAGTATTAAAAGGTATTAAATCAGTGTAGCAAAAATTAAGACCCTTGAAAACTATTAAAACGTCTTAATCAGAATCAACATAAATGTACTGGTATAGTACTATAAATTAAAAAAAGTTAAGGTGTGTTGTTGATGACCAGTTACAACCTGTGGGGTTGCAGTCTTAAAATATGTTGAAAAGGTCTTAAAAGGTCTGGATTTTAACTACAGGATTCCTGCATATACCCTGATATATGAATGTCACTGATTTGCTGGAACTCTGAACAGCTGTATGAATGTGCTTTAAAGGCTGGACTGTTTTGTCTTTTCAGTAAAATATCAACAGTGGTCGCTCAAATGTAGTGAGTGACAGCACACAGCTCACAGTGGACTCACTAGTGGGATAGAAACAAGTGAACATTTTATTTATCCACAAATGGAAACAACAAATAAGCAATTTTATTAAACATTTTCATAATTTTCCATTATGGGAGCTAAAATGTGTTGAGCCATGGGATTTACAGGATTGGATTTGCAGGCTGAAGCTGTGGGACACACGCGGACATGTATGGCCAATCCATGTTTTATTTCTTTGTTCGTGTTAATCACACTGTTAAATGATAGACATCTAGCTCTGTGCTGCCTGTGCTCTTGTCTTTGGCTACCTGTAAGATAAGATCAATGACATGTGTAGCTTTATATAGACCTTTACGCCAAACTCAACTCAGCGCTTTCACAAATACACAGTCACTGTTCTGGTTGGCTAGAAGTGTTTTAATAATAAACATTGAACAATCATTTCCTTTAAGCAAACAATATAAAGTGCCAGCAGGGTATGGAATATAGTACATTGTTTTTTCCTTACACGAAGGAGCAGATACCGGTCCTGCTGCTGGGTTAAGGACCTCCTACAGCCCTGTCCAGCTCACCTAGAGTAACTGCCTGTCCAACTCTTTAACATTTGGATATGAATGTTTTGTTTTTTTTGTTGTCTTTTTAGATGATCATGGCATTGAGATGTCCCCAAAGTCTGGGTTACGATACCTCACAGCAGCCTACAGAATACAGGTGTGTCTTTGTTTCTGTCTCTGTTTGCGCCCCATCTACTTCAGTCTTTATTGTTCTATACCTTGCTCTCTCTGTCTCTTTGCATTTCTAGAATGTGGTTCGTAGTTGCAATTGGTGGCTCCAGGAGCAGCAGTACCGACCTTGGCGTCTGCACAGCCTCAAACTGCAGCCCCTGACCCCTGTACCAAGGTACACACCAGTGTGTGAAGGACTATTAGGAATTTAACGGTCTACCTGAATGTAGGATCTTTCTCATGTCATACAGTTCTCCAATTTGCACTTAACCATATTAATATAACATTCAAGTGTGGGGTTTAAAAAACACTGGCCATATATTTGATGCTTTACAACTGAATGTATCTGATTTGTTTGCCAGTGACATCGAGATCTCCAGAGCTCAGACGCCCAAGCCAGTGGAGCAGCTGGCTGAGGAGATTGGTTTGCTGCCAGAAGAGCTTGAAACCTATGGCAGGAGCAAAGCTAAGGTCAGACTCTCCCTGTTGGACCGCCTCCACATGCAGCCCGATGGGAAATATGTACTGGTTGCTGGGTGAGTGTCATTTACTGGTCAACTAAAGCCTTTATCATAATTCATATTCCTTCAGTGCCCCCTAGTGCTTGAATTTGTGACATAAAAGAAGGCACTGATCTGTAGCAAGGGAACAAAGGCAAAGAATCACTCTATCTCTGCTTCCTTTATGGTATTACCTTACAACAATGCTTTGGACATGTTTTGTGCTATGTCTGAATAATGGTTTGCGGTTTGTGTATAAATTGTTTGGCTGCAGACTTAAATGAGGTTATGGCATGAGTCACGGTATGCACACCAAATAAAATGAAATACAAAAATGTTCTCTGTCTAGCATAACTCCCACCCCACTGGGTGAAGGTAAAAGCACGGTGACCATCGGCCTAGTCCAGGCCCTGTCTGCCCACCTTAAGCTGAACTCCTTCGCCTGTCTCCGACAGCCTTCTCAGGGACCCACCTTTGGGGTTAAAGGTCAGCAATGAATACTTGGGTTCTGTTAAATGTACATGACATTTTCTGTATGAATGGTATGCTTTCACCTCTCTGTGCTCTCTCTGGACAACATGGTAGTACAAATATAGTGATCTTTTGAAGATCATTCCAAAACTAATGCTTGTACTTTATTTAGTAAGAACTATTATGATGAATAACAGTTACATTCTTTAAGGAGGTGTCTTCATGTTAGAAAAGATGTCCAACTGTTGGTGCAGATGGTGGATGTTATTTTAGAATGAAACTCTTCAAGTTTGTTTAAATACATTGAGGGGGATTTGGACAAAGCCAGTGACAGGCGCCCAAATCCAGCAACTAGGAATATATCAAGTAACTGATAAGATATCTTTGTCAGCGTGAGGCTAGTATTTCATACCCTGCTACATTGTGTGATGGGGTGGAGTAGTTCACTCAGAGTTCAATGCACCATTCCTCCTTTGTGTGTTCCTGTCCTGCTTGTCCACCTCTGACTGTGCTACCTCTTCTTTGTGCCTAGGGGGAGCTGCAGGAGGGGGATATGCCCAGGTCATCCCTATGGAGGAGGTAAGACACACAGACACTCTCATTGCTTCCTAGCAGGACTACTGCAGGCTTCAAAGACCTATGACATGCAGAGACTCGCAATAGTTTATATGAACATGCAACCCCTGGGGCTGTGGCATAATATTGCCTGTGACTAAAGGCACTGTCCGTAAAATGTGACATAATATTTTTAAAGACCTATTGACCAGCTCGAAACCATGCGAAGATTCATTTGTTTGAAGCCACATTTATATATATATATTTTTTTTTTTTGTGATTTACAACCCATAACCCCATTGATTGAGGTTCTTTCCACTGTGTGGGCCACCACATAACTGTAAATAGTGCTTTGCTTTATGTATAATGCCTTCACCTCTGTCTTTCCCTCCCTCCCTCCTCCTCTTTCCTTGCCCTTCAGTTCAACCTCCATCTGACCGGTGACATTCATGCCATCACAGCCGCCAATAACCTGGTGGCAGCAGCCATCGATGCCAGGATGCTGCACGAGGCGACGCAATCAGACAAGGTGACCGTGAGATGACATCACTCGGTAGTAACTCATTCTTATACCACCAACAATCTGAAGTGTTCTAACTTGATGCTAATGACATTACATTGACAACTTTGAACAGAATTCCAAGTGTTAGTGATGCTAATAGTGTTGATATTATCACTGATTTTAAGTATGAAACTGTTAATATAATAACCCCCTAACTTAAGTATTTTGGTAATGCTTTTGTGTGAATTTTCTGGGCCTTAATGGCAAAATAAAATTACAATTTTCAACTGCATGTGATTGGTTTTATAGCCTGGTTTTTGAACGGTGACCCGGTGTGTAAATTAAATCTATTGAAGAAAACGCCATCCTCCAGGGTGCAATTAAATGTACTTTACATGCATATAGAAACATGAATTTAATGGCATTATTTTGTCTTGTACCTCCAAGGCCCTGTTCAATAGACTGGTCCCTTCAGTGAATGGAGTCAGAAGATTTTCACCCATCCAAATCTCCAGGCTACGTGTAAGTCTAAGCACTGCAGTGCCAGAATCGCATGCGTCAACAATCATGACTAGACAAAATAATTGTGACATGCTGAGCCGTTATAAAAAGATGCTTTTGCCCACCAGAGGACCTTAGTGAGCCTATATTAAAAATCCCCCTCTCCCAGCATGTTCCATCTACAAATAATTGTTTATATGCCATGAAACTCCTATCTGTTATGTCTGAGTAATGCTATGTTATGCAGTGTGGATAAATGGCTAATATCAAGTCTTAACAGATAAAATGCATATGGCCGTTGTTTGAACATAAGTCAACTATGTCTGTCCAGATAGTCTCTGGGATGAGAAGTTAAAAGGACTATAAAATATTTATTAGTCTAAATGGATAAGGGGGGTGGGGGAAGAACCTCCCAGGGAACCTTTTGAACCTGACTGAGTTGATTTAGTCAACTCATTTGGGTCATTTAGTCTGGATTTGCTTTTCACATGCCGGAATGAAACGGTGTCGGCTGATATCGACATGGCAAGAAGAGTACCACTGCTTTTGTTTATAATGTAGCAATAGTCAGATTATCAAATGTGTGTATGGAACAGTAGTGCAACAGCTGGCCCACAAAATGTGGGCACACATTGCACCTCTTGCATCACTCCTCCAAAAATGCTCCCAGATGATCCTCTAATCTTTCCCTCCATTTCCAGCGTCTAGGGATCAATAAAACGGACCCAGCATCTCTCACACCCCAGGAAGCCAGCACCTTTGCCTGTCTTGACCTTGACCCTTCAAAGATCACCTGGCAGAGAGGTATCTATTGAAGTATAGCAATTCACTCTGTACATTATTTCTAATGGTGAAGAGCAATACCATTTTAAATTCCCTTTTTTAATATATATTTTCTTTAACACACATAGCCAAAACCTAAAGGATAACTTGTATTACCTTATGAATGAAATTACATGACACCAGTAGGACCATGTGTTAATATTGAATTAACACTTTTATTTATTTATTTATTGTAAAAGCAGTCATCAGTAACAGGATAATAAACGTGGGTAGGGCAGGAGTGGGAATAGCTACCTCAGTGGTAGCTGTGTTGGTTTAAATTTGTCAGTGAGAATAGCCAGCCGGGTGCTGCTATGACTGACGTGGTATTTACTCTAGTGGCTACAGAGGGCGTTCTTAAAAGACAAACCCTGGAGATTAAAAACAGATTTACCACCTAATGATATATGGGTGTGATGGTCTGTTTATGAAACAAACCATGTTTGTCACTTTTCATTACATCAAACATGATGATTGACTAATGTGGTTTCCTTGCGGCTTGTAACAGAGTAACCAATGTCTAGCCACGCTATCTGAGAATATGCAAAGTGCTGAGTGAAGAAATTTGACGTAGCAAATCCCTCATAACTAGACACTTTCTGTGTGGCAGCACCTACTTGCAATAAGATAAGTCGGTTATTGGGTTCCTCTGTGTGTGGATGTGCATTGGTATCTATTCAACAAAATCTATGGAAATAGATTTTTACAGTCTGTCAGATTCAAGCTGTAAAGACATAAGTCTTTGTCTGAGCTACCAGATGGAGTTATATTTACTACTTTATTTAAAGGCTATTTGTTTTGCCTGTCATTGCTGTTATGCCAGATCTCATGCTCAAAGTGTCTTTTGAGAAGTATTTCTGTCTTTGTTTTTCAGTTGTTGACACAAATGACCGTTTCTTGAGAAAGATCACAGTTGGACAGGCAAGCACAGAGAAAGGACACGTCCGAGAGGTATGCTGCATTCATGTCTTCACAGTCTTGAGTCCTCTGAATTCATGACTGTTTTTAAAAATTTTTCCCCCACCGGCTTGGTTTGTGTATTTGTACAATAACAGAATATGAATGCTCCTGCAGGATCGGTTTGGGACTGAGGCGTCCACTAATGTTACATTCCTGTTCATTGCAAACCTTTTTCTCATTCACTTGAGCGGTATGATTAACTGCATCACTGCAGTGTTTTTATTGCAGAGGTTTTGCTAGTGGGTGTCATTTTCATGGGTCTATTGTCATTATTATGTTGGCATGAAATGTCTGCATTTTTAGGTATTCATACAGTAAACAGTGGGGGGCCTTTCCCATGCGCAGACCCATTCTCCTCTTTCCCCTCCTCCTCTGTCCTATGATAAAGCCCAGATGTGTTTCACCCATGTCTGCAGTAATGATGGCTAAATGAAATCCTGTAAATAAACACTTCACCTCAATGGGAAGCAAGCAGGCTTAAGTGAAAGCAAATGTTTAAAAAGGAGAGAAATTACACACACTGGAACAAACTCTGAGCTAGTTCAGCATATGCTTACATTTACCGCCATCAGTTCATCCATTCGGTTTCCCTTTGTCCTCCAGCACTGGATACACTATAGCCCCTCAGGCCATCGCTGGGGGTGGGAATAGAAATGTTGTGTTCCTTGGTGGATTGGTGTGGTTTAAGTCTTTTTTTTTTTTTTTTTTTTTTTTGGAAATGGAATGGAAAATAAAATGATTAATATCCACCGGGAAGTGTATGTAAAACCATTTTAGATTCCATTCCATTTCAAAAAAAAAAAAAAAAAAAAAAAGACTTAAACCACACCAATCCACCAAGG
>JAVQJF010093466.1:0-24011 GCA_036023855.1 Gadopsis marmoratus
GACCCAGGCCAAGTCGGCTGGAGATCTGTCTGATGGGGAGGACGAGCAGACGCATCTGCCAGAGCAAATCAAACACGAGCTCGCAGATTTGTCTGCTTCCCAGGCCTAATTCCCCGATGAACGCCCTGCTGATAACCTTGATGACTTCCCAGTGCTCCCCCTCTCCCATTAGCATTGTGAAAGGTCTTCCTACAGCATGTGCTTACCCTATTTTATAGCACCAGCTAGAATGCATCACAGCCTGTGTAGCTGTACACAGAGCTGAGTCTGGAGAGATTCTTTAGGTACAGTAGTTGTAACTTGCCCCAAAGCCGCCAAATCCCAGCTAGACTCTAGTATACTTACTGTGTTTGTTAACTTGTTAAGCAGCCAAATATTGACGGGTCATATTCTATTCTAAATGTGTTTTGTCTTTCAGGCGGATGAAAAGAGGTTGAACTCCATTGGAACATGTAAACAAGAAAGCTAATCTCGGCGCACCTCAAAGTCTGATTGAGGTTTCTGTTAATGTTGCAACAGTCTCTGTCCTAGAGGTAGAGCTGGGCGCCTATCAGACGGCAACCACGGGACGGGCGGTGACGTGAGCTGGAGGTGCTCATGAGTCCCATCCGCTACGGGCGGATGGCTAAAAACAGCAGCAGCACCACAGCAGGCAGCAACAGGCCGAGACACACAGACACAAACAAGATTCTGTAGCAGCTACGATAGATGAAACAAGTGAACAGCTCCGCACTTACAGGGCTGTGGATCAATCTGTTGCACCGATGCTGTTCTAACCTTTTGTGTGTTTTTAAGAGCAGGCACATACACACTAAAAGCTTTGTCTGAATCCACTTTATTCATATATACATAACAAAGCGGGAGCCCCTGAACTGAGCTTCGGTTGCCATTTGAATTTAGCGTCTGAGCTGAGGCTGCCACTCTGTGGGCAGCCAGCAGTCTTAATGAAAGCGGCAGCAAGCTAACGTGGCTACCAAACACAAGGTTTGGCAGAGAGACAGCTGACTCAGGACATGGCCAAGAGACAAGACAGAAGTGGAGGGCCGTAGATTGTTCGGGGCCGATGAAAGTTCACAGGCGCAGGTTACATTAGGACAGGCTACCAGTCATGGGGCAAAGGCTGCCGCTTCTTTTCAGTATTATTTCTGAAAATCAGCCCGGGTCAAGTAGCATCTGCACGTCACATTAATATGGTGTTGGGATAACCACACCAACAATATGTCGATGTGGCTTTAATGAGCCTTTGAAGGGAATCACACATTTGCATTTCCATTTTCCAAATGAAGCATTACGTGCGTGCGAGCCAACGGGTTAATGAGGTGCTTTGGGTAAAAGCACCACATAAATGCAGCCATTACTATAAGATTTTGGTTCGACATGTCAAACGTCTCGTGAAATGTATAACAGTGAAACAGTTTGTTACTTGCAACATCCGCTTGTTGGTTTTGCACATATTTACCAAATTGTGGTATATGAAGACACTGAAAAATAGCCAAATGAATATTGTAATGTCTTCAACAATATCTCCTAGCCCAAAATATCCACTTAGAAAACAAGTAACTAAAGTTCATCACCATGACCTGCACCACAGAGCTCGCAGGGAGCTAGAGAGAAGTGCCTTACGTTTTAAGAATAAACCCAAACTAATCGTGAACAAAGACGGTCCTTATTGTCAGGCTTTGTTGTGACAGCAGTGTGGCAACTTGCAGGAGTCATGCGGACAGTTTCCAGGGAAAAGCCTTCTGACAGTGCTTGGAGGAAATACTCCACCTATGAAGACAAGATGCTGCTCACATTTCAGAAATCACGGGGACCCAGTGCACGCTGTACTGAACTGACATAACGGCACCAGAATTACAACTGGCAGAGATGAACGCTCATTTCCCATGATTTTCTTTTACATGCAAGACACACAGCACGTCTTCATTTTAGTGTGAATCCTGCAGTCATCTCTTTGGATTCCTAGCTGCCGTGCTAACTCTCTGTTGCTTGCGACACAGCTAAATGTTCCATGCTGTCCCTGCCCTCCCCGACACGGAGTATAAAAAAAGCCGTCTTTTTTCACAGCACAGCTCCGTGTCCCATGAAGGCAACCAGGACATCTCTGTTTCCTACAAACACACTGTCTTTTGTCCATGACACAGCACTCTTCCACAACGTTCACTTTTGGACCTTGACAGAGCACATTATAGTCGTGCAATTCACTCAGTGGCTTCCTTCCAGGGCTCTGCTGACTCGGCAGAACAAATAGCCAGAGTGATAACATTATACAGGGAAAATGACATGAGACACGAGTGGATTAAAGGAAAGGAAGGACTGGAGGAAAGTCTACATTCAGGTAATATGTTGCTCCTTACGGCCAGTTTAGACCAAAGATTCACGACGAGACGAAACCATTTTAGACTGTCGCAGGGAAGAGCTGCAGCGGTGCGATCTGGCCCGTCTCAGCTCGACTCGTGGCGGCTGATGGCGTCGCCCGCGACTCAAGCTTGTCAAATCGCCAGCGGCTGGTTTTAGAACGTCAGGCACATCACCTGTTTCAACGGCCAATCAGCTCGTAGAGAAGTCAGCTGGTCATCGCGGCTTTTTTTTTTTTTAATGTTTCCGCCATTTCATCAGTATTACAAATTCAACTGTAGCAAGTAACTCACCATCACTATCCTCACTCATATATTTTAAGACACTACAGATTATATCCTGATACTAGCGCCGTACTGAAAGTCGTTGCTATGGAAACAATACGCCGTCTTATCTAGCTGCTTTGGTGTAAACTGGCAGTTGTCAGAACGTTGCAGACCAGCTTTGCAAGTAAGTTTCAACTCGTCTCGCCGCAAATCTTTGGTCTGAACTTGGCTTTAGATAACACCTTTTAGATGGTACTGCAAGTATTAATTCAGGACCAGTCTATAATTCAATTCAATATTTATATAGCCATATCATAACAACACTATCTCAGGGCGCTCTTTCATATAGAGCAGGTCTAGACTGACTCTTAAATAATAAATAATATGGACTGGCTTTACTGAAAACTGGTATCAGCTTTATTAGGAGATTGACTGCTGTGTATCTGTTTACTACGGGTTTTCCACTGGCAGTGACATATAGAATGCTGCAGTAATAATGACAGATTTTGGTATGTCCACCCGATTCCCTCCACAAAAAGCCAATGATATATTTCCATTGGATTTTGGATATTTAATTTGAAATGATCTCTGTGGCAAACAACAGTTTAGGATACTTTCACATTTTGACAATCTTCCACTTTTATGATATTTGAAGCGTAAAAGCAATCGCCAGAAGTAAAAAGCTAACGCTAAGCTATAAACTCACTACACCAAGGTCACATGACTTCAACGTCACCACCACTGAGCTTCCAACAATTTGGTTTCGTGCTTTTGAATGCTGGTCCACAATCAAGTGCTTCAATCCAGTCTGGCAGGTACTACAGATCACAGAGGTGGTCATGATGTAATGCAGTTGTTTGGAGAGGATTTGGTATTATCTGCCATAAAGGACAAAGCCACGTGCCTTGTTGCAACACAAGGGAGCTACTGTGTCACACTGTACATCAACAGAGGAAAGGAAGCGGTGATGACAACGTCAACGTCTGACTGACAGGGTTGTTGAAGCAATGCATCAAGCCCAGTATGAGAGGGAGGCATTCTGGGGGACAGATGAAGGGTGAGAGTCCTGCCAAAGGGCAAGAAATGGACAGCACATGTGTGCTTTTTGCTTTCTGATGTTCTTCACAGTGAGGAAGCTCTAGTTTGGGTGGTTCCCTGCTGTATAAACATGTCGTTCACACACAATTAGCTCTTGGATTGCACCGTTGTAGTAGCGCATCATATCTCATGAGCTGGGGAGAAAGAATGCCTTCGCCATTAAGTAACATCAGTCCAGACTGTGGTTTTCCTTCGTCCGTTATATTGTGCAAGGACGGAAAACATAGCAACTCCCGAGCGGCTATCAGATGTCCACCGCCATCTCCTTATACCCACAATGCCTTGCTTTAATGGCTTAGACAGGCCTGCACAAACAAACTAGCCACTGTCCAATTTTTGTATATTAATTTCTCTGTTCCCCTTCCGTTTTTGGAGATCTTATTGCTTTAATTCCCATGCATGTACAGAGCTGACGGAAGATAAGATGAGCGAGTTTGTTCCCATTTGTGATTGTTGTTTGCACCGCTGTCTTTAGAGTTTCAGGAAAGCCTATCCAGGCTCTGTCGAGTTAAAATGTTATGATTACTAAAACAATTTTTTTGAGCTAGTGAGTTTAGTTTAGTCAGCCTGGCTCAGTGTCACTGTGACCTGCCTACAGAACGCAGACGACAAAGCAGAACCTTCCGTAGTGTGCTGCATCTCCACAGTGCTGATCCAAATATTCATTAATTCATTGCTGCAAATGATGCATTTTCAGATATTATATCATTGTGTCAATATCAAAGTACCTGTGTACTGTGTGTCCACCTCTGATGTTTGCTCACTCACAACTTGCACAGGGAAGTAGCACGAACACAAAATCAATACATGCATGTTTCACACACACATTCATCGTGTTCACACAGTTTAGTAATTAATACAAATGTTCATTTTACTGCACAACTGATTGTCCCGTTTGTCGTTGTCTGTAGTTCAAAAAGAGATTCCTGCTTGGGAAAGATCTCATCTTCAAATTAAATGGCCAATTACACAAATCTGATGCAAGTATGAGGCACTCAATAGGCCACTGGAAACACATTTTCTGACCTCGGTTGAGTCACTAATGCCCTCTTTCTACCAAATTAGCTCTGGTTCTTGAACCAGTTGCTTTCAGATTTTTGGAACCATGGTGCCATCAAGGGAACCAGCTCACATTTCCACCAGTTTGGAGCGGAACCATTGTAATCAAGGATCCACCATCAACGGAGGGCGTTACACAGTGCACAACAGAGGTAAACAGTAGTAGCAAGATGGCGGATTGTACAGATTACCTGCACACTTGTTTTAATCCAAAAAACAAGCATGGGCCAACTATTAATAATACGACGTTTACCATACTATTACCATACTAGACCACACACCATTGTTGCCTTCTCCATCCCCCCTCTCCAACCTAGAGAATATGACACGCCCACTAATATCGTCACTGTTTGCACTTGAAGTCAAGGAAAACCTGCTATTCTTCGGATTCTTTGGGCAAACTGGAACCGGCTCCACATTGGTGGAAAAGGGGTCTTCCATGTATAAATGCTGTTCATGCACAATATAAAAAGGAGCACGCTGTCATACATCCACAACAACTGCGTCAGAGGGTGTAGGCATGCTATGGCCCCAGTGTAGTGCCGATAAGATTTACTGGCCCCTCATTCATCTCTCAGTGTGCTGTAATAAGAGAGTCGACTGGCAGAGGCCGACAAACCCAGCCTAAACGCTCAGCGGTCTACCTCCTCTCTCCAAGACAGTTAACTGCCAAGTGATTGGTGCTGAGTGGAATTTTAAATTCAATTTATATTGGCGGCGTTTAGGGACAGCAACAGGAAACGCATGCCCCACTTCTCAACAAAAGTGCTCATTTGTTTACAAACCTAAAAAAAATAAATGATTGCAAACAAATTGCTGGAAGATAAAAATCAGACTATCGAGTGGCATACAGGGCCTGACGAAATGGGGGGTTGTGGCACACACAGAACTGCTATCTTAACTCCTTGAGTTGAGCAGATTAGGACTATGGGTCCACCACTGGACGGATTTCTACTGGCAGTGACGGGGGGGAGGGGCTCATCAAGGGGACAATGACGGTGGCGACACACAAAGAGATCATCTTTTGCACAGTGCAATCTCTAAATAGGCTGCATTCGGTGAGGGAGATAAAGAGCTGGGAGGTATTCACAGGGTTAGAAACAGGGACCGGCGTGAAGGAGAACTGTGGAGTGGGAAGAGGAAAGGGAACGCTGAGAGCTGTGCATGTGTGGAAGAAAAGCCACACAGACAGATGATACGAACCGGTGAAGAGAAACACAAAAGGAGCAAAGATGTAAAGACAGAAGAGGGAGGAGTGGTGCACAACAGAAAACAGAAAAGGGGGGGGGCCAGTTGGTATGGCTCCAGGTGCTGGGTGCTTTAAGGCTGGCTCGCCGAGCATCAGCAGGAAGTCCATCGCTTCACTCTGTCTGCTGCTGTGCCGCCTCCCCTCTGTTCCTCCCTTTTGCTGCGTCATATCCCAACATGGCGCAGCCCTGCTGCCAAGCTGGCTCTGCTGTTGTTGGACATACGCACACAAAAACACGTACAGCTATACTCTGCAGCTCTGCCCCTGCAGCCCTGCACAGCACACACAGGACCCGTTTTTACACGATTAGACCACGGCGAATTTTAAAAAAAAGAAGAAGAAGAATGGTTTAAGATTGAGTGAAATGTATTGCCTCAATCTCTGGAGTTTGCATGTCGTCACTGAAACGGCGTGGGTTTCCCCGAGAAGCTCCTGCTTCCATCCACAGTTCAGATACATGCAGGTTAGATCAACTGTAGACTCCTGGCATTGCCTGTAGGCGTCCCTGTGTTTGTCTTTATATACAGTCAACAGATGTTGTCAGAGTGTTGTATGTTTCACACACACACACACACACACTATACGGTATGTTTCTGCTCTGTTGTAGACAGATGTAGCCCACTTCTCACCCAAAGCATGCTGGGACAGGCTCTAGACCCAAAACCATATATGAATCTTTGGCTTGATTAAAACATGTTTTATAAAAAAACATATATTTACTCAAAAAAATAGACTCGATTCCACAGTGTTTCTCTGCACTACCATGTTGTGCTGACCCGTCTTGAATTTTGTGGCTTAACCCAATTGCACTAAGCCTACGACTGCAGCAAATATCACACACATTGGACCAATTCCAGCCATTAATCCCAGACTGTGCTCCCTAAACACGCACAGCTGAGAGATTTTGACGGAATTAAATACAGTACGTTTTACAACATACCATAATATTAATATAGTGACATTATATATTTTGGCGCTTTCACCAGACATTCACACCACAGAGAATTTCCATGCAGTCAGTAGTAATTATTCATCTGACTCAGCTAGAACAGTCTAGTAAACGGAGAAAATTGCAGCTTTATAACATTTATGCCATCAGAATTACTAATAACAACAAGGTGTAATGCAGGAATCCTGAAGTTAAATTCCAGACCTTTTGAACATATTTTAGGACTGCAACGCCACAAGTTGTAACTGGATTATCAGCAACACACCATAACTTTTTAAATTTACTGTACTATACCAGCACGTTTATTTACAGGTTGCAAAAGTCTTACCGGTAGTTTGACATAATTCAGATCGGAGTTTTCTCTTTAGAATAAAGTAGCCACTAACCCAAAGGGGAGGTTTATTACAAGTAATAATAGTCACATACTCACACCGTCTCTCACATTAACAAATCATTTTCAGTATCAAACATTTCCATTTGGCCTAAAAAATACAACGTTGGCCATAAATTATATTAAATCATAGGCAGTCTGTCTGAATCTATGTTCCAAAAAATAATGAATTAAGATCTTTAAAACTTTTAAAAAGACCCTCCCTGAATAACTAGTAATTACAATTTAATTATTAGATACTTTACAGCTGCATTCAAACCGTATGAAAGGTTTATAAAATGATGTTTTGCACAGTTTGTACAAATACAGCTGAAACGATTAGTTGATTAATCAATTAGCTGATTGACAGAAATGTATCATTTGTCATTTTTTATGCAAAAACATTTCAGCTTCACAAAAGTGACAACTGCTTCGGCTTTTCCTTTTAATTATTTGAATTTATTATTAATTGAAAAGACAAGCATTGTGAAGGTTAATCTGGTTAATTGTGATGGCATTTCTCACTGTTTTCCCAATCAATCACAGTCATAATCCATAATGAAAATGTCTGATACAAAATAGATACAAAATAGTTCAAAATGAGCTCCACCTCAACCAACTCCAACCGTAAAGTCCTGCTTTTACATTAATGCATAAGTAAAAATAATCTAATGGTATCACATATAATAATATTACAAACAGATACACCTCACACACCTTTTGTGCTTTGTAAAGCAGCCAAATGCAGCAGGGGCCTGAACACACAGCGCTCTGCATCCTGCTGAAGCTTTCCTTCATCAGTGCAGCCCGAGCGCCGCACAAATCTCTGCTCTCCCCAGAGTTCACACTGTGAACATGGGTTAGGATTAACATTGAACACGGGGCCATGACTAGGCTCCACAGTCCCCCCCTCCTCGGGACTCGGGGAAGTGGACCTTGAGGTTTACCTCGTGTACAAGCACATTCAGCGCACATCTGCAAATACAGATAATGGGGGAAAGGTTTCCACCAACTCTGAGAGGTGTGCTTTTGTAAGTACTGTGTAAGCGTGTGTGTGTGTGTGTCTGGGTGTCTCTGTGTGTGTGTGTGTGTAGGTTGATTAATCCAAAGTTTTAGTGCCCGCTTTGGACAAAGGCTCCTCTATGGGTTTGCCGCTGTCATTCAAACTGACAGACAGACATACATACGGACAGACAGACACAGACAAAAAGGGCCTCCTCAAATCTGGTAATGGACTAAAGTTCTTCTTGGGACCACTCGGTGCTGACCGGGTCCAGTTGGGCCAAATCAAATTTGAGTAGAGTCCTGTTCTATTGCCACAGTAGAAACTGTAGTTTGTAAGAGAAGAAGCTCCAGCACTGTAACGCTGCTGTACGATCACAGCAGACTCACAATTTCTTTACTTCCAACAACTCCAACAGATTGAGTCTGCTCTCCAGCGGATTTCATAATCCGTTTCAGGAGTCGCGTTCTCCCAGGTAACCCTTCATTCATATCATGTCAATGATTCAAACTTATGAACTTAATATTTTTGAAGACGTATTGAGAGACCCTTTTACATTTTACAATAATGACCTGAAATATTAAATATTCAGATATTAATGTTGGACCATAGCCACATTGCCTCCGCTTGTCTCAGGTAGCTGACTCATATTTAGCATTGTTGTACATGAAAGCTAACCAACATAAGGACCAGAGGGAAATGGGCTTTGGCTGAACAATATCGTGCTGAGACATCATACTCTCCTGCAGGGAAACTGAATCAGCCTTTTATGAGTGCAGTGTCAAAGTGATGTAATTCAGCTGCACCTCAGAGCATTTAGCTGTCCGAGTGTTTGAGTTGCAGGAAACTAATCATCTTCAATGATGTCAGCTGGACAGTCCTGCCTACAGCCACAGACAACAGCCTGACACAAACCAAAAGGCTACGACGCCTCGTTTTTATGCCAGTCTATGCCCCAAAAGCAACTTATCACACGAATCTCATCCCTACAGTTTGACAACAGAGATGTGCTTGTGTTGTGAAAGACAAGGCTTTCGTCCTATGTCAGGGCCACTCCGCCTGCAATACCACACTTCTTATATTATGAGTGAGGTCATTGTTGCGATACGTGTGGCAAACACCTTGTATCTCAAACCGAGGTTCCAATTCAATCAGAGACTGTTTTTTGTTGAAGGAAGTGAGAAGAAATGGCATCACACCCACGTTCGCTTCACGTGTCGTTGCCTGATTTGTCACAGCCCTATCACGTAACCCTTTTCCGGAAGAAAACAAACGCCATCAGCGTCAACCACCAGCGGTTCATTCAACACGGACAACGGTTTACAACCCTTACTTACTTGGAAGAAGGATGGCCGGATGGGTTAAAAGCAGAGGATAAATTTCAACGTAAAACGTGATTGTGTGTGTTTGAGCATTGATCTCTGCACGTGTGTATATGTGTATCATGACTGACCATTAAATGACATTAGGGTCCGAATATTATTATAGTAACAGCTCCACCTGGTCATCTGTCCAAGCAGAGGAATCTCTGCTCTTACTTTTCTCCATTGCTGTTCTTTGCTCGTAGTATTTCCTACAACTATAAGCAACCAACCGCAGAGTAGACAATCTGCTTCCTGTTTACACCGCCATGTGCACGCCCAGTGCATGTGAAAGGTCATGTGATACGCGTCTACGGTTTCAGGTGTGTAGTATGGATGGAGATGTCTTCTGAATTTGTTGTCTTTTTAAAACGAAAACGTATTTGTGCGGATGGCTGTAGCCTTAGCGTCATCAAGCAGAATGAATATATAAATGACTAGACTAGAAGTAAGATAGTTGTCTGCCAACTGATGCAGACCTCTTGTAGGCAGTGCAACAGAATGTCTGTCAGTATCCTTTTGGTGTTCTGCAAGTCAAAATCTACATCAGGGATAATCCTGTAAATGCCTCTCCTGTGGTCTGCTCGGCCACTCGGCCCAGACATGGCTGCACAACAACATTACAGGTGGCACCAGGTTGTCTGAGCGATCACATCGAGGCTCGTCGACCCAGAAACTGCCCTGCCAGCCGTCATTGATTTAGCCAGTAAACCGGCTCAGCTCTGCACAGGGAGAGGAGGTAGAGACAAAAATGACGGAAGGGGGAGGTGAAGTGATGGATGGTTACTGACAAGAGTCTAACTGGTCTCCCGGAAGCAGCAAAGGAGTGAAAAACGAGGGATGCGAGGGGGAATGAAGTACAAATCCCATCCTTGTTTACAGCGGCGTTGTGGCCCTGCAGCATTGTGAGCTGAACGTGGCACTAAACCTGTCAAACAATCGATGCAACTGTCGCACAGGAGGCTGCTGTGAATACAAGCGTCCATCAAATGTCAGATTTCGTCTTGCGCCGAGCCTTTTCTAACACTCATTCATTTGGATTCTCTGAAGGCCCCCCCCTCCATCCCATCATGTTCTATTTAAATCCAAGCATAAGTAAGTGGAAGCTTTAATACGAACACAAGTGCTATTGGATTTGTCAGTCTGCCCTTATTCGGTGGTAAACTAAAAGTATTTTTAGGACAAATACTTGATAAGTTTATATTGTCAAAGCTAACATCCGATTGTTGCACTTTCTGCATTAGAGTCAGGTAGCTGCATAAAATGTGACTGAAGTTAACAATAAAAAAAAAAGACGCACAATCACACCTCTGAATCTTCTTCTAGTTTCATTACCGCCACACATAAGTGCTCGTGGGATACGTCAGAATCATGAGGTGGGCGTGGCCTCTGCATGGAAGAGTACAGGGTGAACCACCAATTACGGAACAGACACCCACTCCCTCTTGCTTCCTTAACCACACCACACCTCTGCATTTAGCCAGTTTAGTAGGTGTGTGCGGACTTGTTTGGAGTTGATTGAGCAGCTGAAACCGCAGCTGGGATGTGGCTGCTGACTTGACACACCCCGAGATGGATGAGACACACTGAAGGGGTCATTTGCTCTGGCAAATGACAACTGCATCAAGAGGTGTCCATCTACCGCACACATGACTCTCTTCGTTTGAAATTGCATGTGCATGAATCATAAAATGGCTCCATTTAGACCCGATCGGAATAGCCTGGCAACAGCAATCAGTGAACACAAAATACTTTACATAATTTGCACGTATTAGGGGACTTTAGGGAAGAGACGGCGAAGTGGTAGCATGTTATATATTTAGGACAGACGCTTCTTACAATTGCACAGGAGTTTTGTAGGACTTCAATACTGTCACTTCAGTGAGATATTAACCTAGATTTAGAAATACCTGTAAGAGCTGATTTTAGGGTGAACAAATCTACTGTGACGCATGTTGAAGCTGCAACTATTAGGCGACCTAAAGACCATTAATCATCAGCCATTTAGATAATCGATTCATCCTTTCAGTCATTTTTTCAAGGGAAAATGTCAAACACCTGCTGGTTCCAGCTTCTTAAATGTGAGGATTTGCTGCTTTTCGTTGTTATTCATGACAGTAAATGAAAAGCGTTGGACTGTTGATTGGACAAAAGAGGATATTTGAAGACATCACTTTGGGCTCTGGGAAAATGTGTGTGTTCCTGAGAGCCTACAGCGTATGGAGAATTTGATTGGCAGCGGGTCACTGTGGGTTACCAAGGCTGCCATACGTAGGATCCTACATCATCACTTGGATATTAGATTACATTATAACAGCTTGGCTGGAACAGGTACTGTGACGGAGGACACACCTGAGACTAACCGAACAAAGGCTCTTTAAGTCAAGTAACATACGCAAACATAGTGTACTGCTTAAATAACCATTTGAAGCAAGCAGAACCTCACAAAAGGTTACAGCCTGAAACTCCCTAAAACATTACCATAACAAAGTGCATGCAAAGCGTCCAGTCATGCTTAGGACAAACAGTAACCTTGGCTGAGCCATTTGTCATGTTCGAATAACAGCTGAGACACTACACCAGTGTTGCTGTACAAACTACTTTGATTTTGTTCAAGGAAAAATAAAATACTTCTCGATCTGTCTCATGTTGTGGACCCAATCTAAGCGGCAGCCCTTCCAGTCAGGGAACTGAAGGATTCTGTTCCTCTGCAGAAACAGTCTGTCACCTAGACTCGACTGGTCAGCTGACCAGTATGGCAGCACAACCCAATGTTTGTTATCTCGACACAAAAGGGACACGCGGCAAAGCAAACACACTGAATGGCTGAAGGGCACACTGAGGTTTAAGTTAGGAGAGTGTAAAAGACTGTTCTTTAAACAGTTGCTTGGTATTAGAGGCATCCGCCCCAAAGCTCCATTTATGGTGAATGAATCCATCACCCACCCCCCTTCCCCCTCTGTCTTTCTCTCAAATTAAATAGTTTCCACATTAGTTGCCAAGTGATCAGCTACGCCTGTGCTGCTGAGGATACGGCCTCTGTTGGGCTACCTCACAACACGAGTGGTACCCCCGAACAAAAATAAGAGCTGTGCTTTTTCTACCAACCCTATCATCAGACCTTAAACAGAGGAAACGCCATCCCTGCTTTTCACACAAGTTAATAGCATAGAATCCCACAATATAGACCCAAAACTAGGCCACATTTTGTTTGGCACAATGCAGGGAGGTTTGTCTGCAACCAAAACTATTGACTCCATCATTGTGAAGCCACATATCAGCTGGCTCGGGCCTTCCACTACCTTGAGCTGCAACCAGGCCAGATCCAATTACGCCTTGCTTGCTTCCGTGTCCTAAACTCACATTTCAAACTGTCCCTGGCATCTAATCGCTGTTTCTCTCAGCCAAGTGCCAGACAGCGGTGCAACAACACTAGGCGAAAAAGAAAGACAACTAAAAGCCTCCTCCATCCCCACTGAGCTACACAGTATGTAGGGCATTGGAGGCAGGCTTGGCTTTGTTCAGGCAGATATCTCCAACATTTTGAGGCCCACATAGAGCAAAAGCAGCATATCCTGACATGAAATCAGAGCTTTAGTAAACACTGCGTTCTTACAGTTATGGCAGAGAAAGCAACCTGTGGTTGGGCACTGGAAGAACTGCTGATGTTGTAATCGTCATGATTCACGGTCAGATAAAATAGCGCTTTAGATTGAACTCCAAAATAAAGCACAACTGATTCACAGGAGAAGAATGTGAGCCCACTCTATGGTAGACAATAATGTTGTGTCTTTGCCTGTCTGAGAACATTTGGTTTTGCTGCACAGCAAACAGTCAGAAAAGCTGGAAATTCCTCCTTAAACGAACCAGAAAAAGGCCATTATATGGCTGTACAATTGCATGGACGTGCAGTCAAAACACAGGAAAGAACTTGCCTACTCTGCAACAAGCTCACACTGCAGCGTAGCTTTCTATTCCAGCTGCTATAGTTGACTCAAAGGCCGGTAGTATCTAGAATAAGTGTAAAGAAAATTGTCCATGTTCAGCCCTGTTTGGACATTTGAAAACCGCCCATGTCCAAGTGATTGATAGCCTTTTAAAAATCAGATGTTTCAAACATAAAGCATCGCAAACATGAGCATAACTGACAGCTTAACATTTCCTAATAAACTGAAGGGAAAGCAGCCCTTCGTGCACACTGTTAAACAAAACACTACCTCTTACAGTGATGAGGACAGTCAGTCCACAGCTGACCAAACATTTCAATGGATAGACAATGAGTTATTGAGGAGAATGATGTGTGTGTACTTCCGTATATAGTGGAATGCAAATGGGGAATTCTAAAGCTATTTGGTTATAGAGAAGGCTTAAACCAGTGCGGCTGCAGATGTGTGGAGATCTGCCCACAGCTTCATACACTCCCATAATCCCTATTGTTCACCGACTGGTCAGCTGAGTTTACCTTGAAGTTGCTGGAGTTGACCCAGGAGCTGGCGATGCCATCGACCATCTTGTCCAGGGCCGTCTGATCCTGCTCCAGGTCATGGGACTTTTCCTTATCCAAAATGTAATCGATGATCTCTTGCCCCACCTGCAGCCGTCGACCCATGTCCTTCTGCAGGACCTGGGCCAGGCAGTTCTCCATGCTGGACTCCATCACCCTGGCCTCTGATAAGCAAGCCCTCTGGCTCCCTCAGTCTGCCCAGCTGAGTGACTGGCTGGCTCCTAGCAATCCTGCACTGCTCAATGCTGCAGGAATGACAGCTCAACAAAAGGAGCCCCAGTTAAAGAGTGTGTGGCTGGGTGACTCGGAATAGGGAGAAAAAAGAAAGAGGCAAGTGTACACAGTCTGTATTTTTTACCCCCGAGGGCAGGCCTTATGTTTGTGCAAAGTGCTAGCTCGCTAGCAAGCGAGTGGCCGTGCCCTAGGGATGGATGGAGCAGGGCTTAGAGAATGGCAGCAATGCAGCATGTGTGTGTCTGGACAGCAGCTGGGGAAAGTTTACTACTCCCTCCCACTTGGGTTTCTTCTCCCAACCTCTTCCTCTCTTAGAGGAGTCTGAGCCAAACCGCTATAGCAGGGGTAGAAGAGGTGGTTTTGGCGAGCAGCGCGCAAGGCAGCAAATGGAGATGGATGGGGAGGGCTAGCTTAGAGCTCCATGTCTTGTCCCGGGATCTGCCCTGGAGAGCCCTAGAGGAGCAGAAAGGACAGCAGAGTCAAGTCACTATCAAACCTCTTTATTTAAATTACAAACATCATTGTTCATTCCTCCAGGCACATAAAAAAAATTTAAATTGTACCTCTAGCCTCAAAGGAAATCATACTGCGACAGTCAGGCTGTAGCCAACAATTAATCTGATGATTAGTTCTGTAAAAACGTATTTGGTCAGAGAATGGTAAAAATGCCACTCGGTTTTAGCCAGTGCCCGTCACTGGTGACATATCCAAATTGCTTGTACACTTCAAAACCAACTTGGCATTTGGTTTACTATCCCATAAAGCAAAGAAATCAGCAAATCCTCATATTTCAGCTGAAACCAGATGGTGTTTGGCATTTCTGCTTGAAAGACGGCTTAAATTACATGTATATCGATTATCAAATAGATCAGTTTTTTCTTGATCGGCCAATCAATCAAATCAAATCATTGTTTGAGCTCTAGACAACAGTGCCACAACTTTGTGGCAACAGTTTGCATTTGTCCCTTTCTTGTTTTAACATGACAATGTTGCTGTTTTTCCAGTTTGGTGTGGAAGGACTTGACCGGCCTGCAAAGAACTCTGGCCTCAACCACATCCAAACACTGGTACGCCGACTGTGAGCCTGCCAGCCCTTATCGCCCCAACATCTGGCGAGTGGCCGACCTCACTTATCCTCCTGTAGCTGAATGGGAGCAAATCCCCGCAGGCCAGGCTCCAAAATAATGTATGGAAAGTCTTACCAGCAGAGCGGGGGATGTTATAGCAAGCAGGTTAATGCTCATGGTTTAGGAATGGGGCGTGCAACAATCACACATGGTTGTAATATTTGGGTGTCTGAATACTTTTGGCCACAGTGTCAGTAAGTCTCCAGTACTTTGGTGTAACTACAATTCGATTGTGTCGAATAAGCTAATGTTGCCGAAGCACACACTAGCAGCCAGTGATGAGACTTACAGTCGGTGCTGCTTAAACAACAAATGCCCTTTCAAGAATGGAATTAAGGATTGTAAGGAAATGAAAAAAGGCCATTCAAAAACAAAACAAGACCCCATCTCCGACAGCTTCAAAAGCTCAGCTTGCAGTGGAAGCACAGGGGCTGAGGGGGTCGCGCTTCATTAGCAACTCCAAATGGCTAACAGGATCTCACTGCAGTTCCAGGCTGACTGGCCTTCTTCTCTCCAACATTATCTAGCAGAGAGCAACACTTTAAACAGCCTCTGTCAGATGTTGGCCTTTGATCTGGGAAGTTACCGTCAAACCTACATGTCTTGAAAACAACTAGATATGGATTCAGATTCACCAGACTGTGACTATTTACTTACTTACTCCTCATTAGTGCCATTGAAACATTTTGTATTATTGGCTGGGCTAATAGTTGCTAAATGTATTTAGTTAGCACAGATTAATACAGACAAACAACGCATCAGATGAAATGTACACAGTGCGTCTTGCTGAAGCTGACTTGTATGTATGTATGTAGAGAGTAAGTAAATGCACTGGTCTAGGTGTTACATATTAGTCACAACATACAGTATGACCTATAATAGTAAGGCTCTTTGAATTGTTAAATTTAAACGCAGGAAATTGCAATACATGTCAACATGTCTCGAAAACTGGGTTTCTATCATGGACACTGCACTTCGTTTTATTCTTATTTTCTAGAGAGAACCTATGAGGTCACCATAGATAATTACTCATCGTCTACAACTCATATTAGCGGTGGTGTACCGCAAGGTTGAAATTTAGGTCCCATTTTATTCTCTATCAGATAGAGAATAAAATGATGATTTGACCTAGTGGAAGCATATAGATCTACTAGGTCTAATCATCCAACGCCATAACGTTTCTTTTCATTGCTATGCAGACGACACACAGATATACCTTCCCCTGAGACCCGGTGACCCAAATAGCTGAGCTGCTGTCTTAGACTGTCTCAGTGATGTCAACTGTTGGATGGCACAGAACTTTCTTCAGCTAAATAACTCTAAATCAGAAATCATATTGATCAATCCTCCAAAACCTGTCAGTCTTATTGAGAGAGGCCTTGGTCCATTATTGGCTAATGTGAAACCGGTTGCCAGAAATCTGTGAGTTGCATTTGATTCAGATGTAGGTTTTCCACCACAGATCAACACAGTTGTCCAGTGCTGCTTTTCTCAAATAAGAACCATTTCAGAACGCAGAAGCTCGGCTTCCTACTGGGTTTAACATACAACATCACATCACCCCGATCCTGGATTCTCTCCATCGGCTCCCCGGTCGATTTAGAATTGGTTTTTAAGATTTTACTGATCAGTTATAAGGCGCCTGGGTCTAGTCCCATCAGGACCCCTCGACTCTGGGTCGCCCCCTGCCTGAGGAGACGAGGCTTTCTGTTTGTTGTCTTCTGTGTCTCAAGCTTTGTGCTTTGTCTGTCAAAGCACTTTGTAAACTGTTTTTAAAAAAAAAAAAAAAAAAAAAAAGGTGCCATATAAATAAAGTTATTACTTTAACATTTCCGTTTACAGCATTGCTATGGGATTATCCCCCCTGACACACACACACACCTTTGCTCTCTTTAACGTTAGCTGAGCTCCAGCCAGACCAGCAGCAACATGGACCCTGTGTTTCTGCCCCCCGGTGGCCGTGAACATCCATTTCCTTTGTTTCCCTGTAGAACAGCTGGCTCACCTTCCCACTCACCCAGACATGGGTGTGCAGGGAGCCACAGCCACAGCTACAGCTACAGCTACAGCCACAGCCACAGCCACAGCTACAGCTACAGCCACAGCCACAGCTAAAGCTACAGCTACAGCTACAGCTAAAGCTACAGCTAAAGCTAGCCCCCAGCGAAGCCCTGCCTTTCAATGAAACGTCAGTCCGCAGACAGGCAGCACAAAGAGGAGAAAATGTGACAAGGAGGCGGGAAGGTGTCCCCACAGCACCCGTGTTCCTACTCACCACATCCCGCTTCAACGCCGCCGCTGGCTGCAACATACGGCTCGTGTTTCTCGTTGCGAATATTCGGTCCACGGCCTCAAAGGTCTCCTGGCTGTCGGTGTCTTTCTCTCCACCCGGAATGCTGCCTGCCCGCAGGACAAGAATGGGATCGTCTGGCGCATGCGCAGTCGATCCGGGGATGATGTTGGAACTGTCGCATGGCAATGGAAGGAAAGGAAGAAAAGCCTGTCGCTGTGTCATCACGGGCGTGTAGCGCCATAAGTCGACGTGCAGCGACACCTACTGGACGCATGGGGCGGGCGTCCGTGACGTGTGTACTTTGCATGTGTACTCTGAACCGTTGCCTGCAGAAAAATCAACGTGAGGATTTAAGGGTTCAGTGTTTGGCATCAAGACAAGAAGCTGGAGAACGGAGGAAGGTTGGGCCAGGAAGAGCAACGAAACACTGTTCATGTATACGGTTCGAGTAGTGAATTGTTTCTCATTTTGATTTGTGTAAAATCAAAATGAGCAAGAGGACCCAAGACCCAGAGACTGTGTCAGGGACTAGGGTCCCCACAACACAACCTAGCTCTTGTTATTTCTAATCTGACATTATATTGGTGTCTTAAGAAATGTTTGCTTATTTTAGATTTAACATTTTTGCTTAGATTTAAGCAAATTCCTTGTGTGTGAACCTACTTGGCAATAAATGTGATTCCGATACCGTCTCTACTTGGTAAAAGGTCGTAAGCTCAAGTACTAAATGGATGACACATTTTATGGTCTCTGGCATTGAGGGCGACTATTCACACAAAGATGAAGTATTAATATCCAGTAGAGTGATCAGAGCTACAACACCTTCCGTTTGGTTGTAGATTCATGCAGAATGTCAGTTACATCAGCTGTTCGCATGGTGTCACAGAAAGGCTCTTCTTCACAGCACATTTCGACTCGTCATAGCAGGAGAAACAGGCGTTACTGAAACACTTAACAATGATGGCGAAGTGTCCCAGCGAGACACGATGACCGCGAGCCAGGACGAACACCAGGAGCCTGAAACTGAAGCAGCTAAATGGAACTCAGCCAACATTTTTTCCTTTTCACACCTGCGACATGTCAAACCGCCTTCCGTTAAAAAACACAACAGTGGCTCATTGTGCTGGCAGTGTGTGTATGCAAGTGTGAAAAACAACACATCCAGTGCAACTGCGTGGGGGGGTACATTCACTTATTTTTAATGGTTATAGTTGTCATTGTACAAATTTGACCACGCTTTTATACAAGTGTGGTTATAAAGCAAAAATAATGTTGCCGTCTGTCATGTATCAACATTATCGTCCTTCACGGCAAAGAAAACCGCCTCCTCCAACGCCGACATGCACAGTCGCCACTGTCAAAGATGTCCAGGCAAAACTGTTGCTCAGGCTCGTCATCGATGGCTTCACACGCATCCATCCATCCATCCATGGTACTAATGGAATAACCGCAATTACGGTGGACTCGTTCAGAAGAGCCTCTTGTAATGTGACATCCACATGCTGACAGACACACTGTGGCTTATAAACACAGTTCAAAGTTGTCCTGCGACTCTCAGGGCAAATCAAAAGACCATACATGAGCCTGATGTTCTCACGGCTCCTCCGGCAGCCAGAGAACCAAGTCCACAACAAAACAGTAAGACTTTCACTCCGCCTCCTCTTCAGAGGGCCCCTCGCTCTTTGAGTGACCCTCCTCCTCGTTGTCGCTGTCGTCATCCTCCTCTGAGGAGCACTCTTCGTCTTTCTCTACAGCTGGCATCTTAATGACAATTTCATCATCTGCGTCGTCGTCGTTGACCATGGACTTCCTCCTCTCCAAGAGAGAGGGGGTGCAGACGGGCGTGGTGTCCTGGAGTGGGACAGAGGAGCTCATTAGCCACATGTGGTCATTCTGGGACAGACAGGATACCGATTTGTTTCATTTAAGTTTTCCCTCAATGTAACACAGCGTGTTGGTACATGGGTTTTATCACGCAGCCACCAAGAAAACACACGCAATAAGCTTTATGCACCACAGTAATGTAGGCGCAGATATCTGACCCCAGATCACTGGTACACCTGGGGTCATTTTCAGTCTGTGCCAAAGCTCAAACATCACTAGTGTTTTCCTTACATCACTGCACGTAGACGCGTTCATGGAATCAGACAGCTTTTTCTTCGGAGGCACCTGGGAAGCCTGGAAAAGCAACGAGAGCCGTCGAGGGTTAACACGATGCTGACAAATAGTCATTCTCATTCATTCTAAGAGCAACTTTTTTTTATAGCTCATATAATATATAAAATATAAACAGCCAAGCCGCCATTTGAAGTTACGATTCAAAGCTCACTTACAAATCCGGGGAAGTCGTAGTCGATGCCGCGTGCCGCCAGCCTCTTGCGGAGCTTAAACTCTTTCCGCAGGAGCTTGTCTTTCAGCTTGGTGATCTGCTCGGCAGTGCGTTGTTTGTTGTAGCGCGCGACAGCAGGAAGCGAGGGCTTTTTAAATTCCGATTGCAAGCCAACAAACATCTTGTCGTGCACCTTCTCGGGTGGAATCACGTGACCTGTGAAAACAGCAAAAGCGTGGACAAAGAAAGTGGAAAAATAAGCATCAAACATCTTTACTGTAATCATTTAGATTCAGTTGACACCAATCTGTAAATCAAAGTCACACTTCATGCATCGCTGAAGTGACAGGACCTTTAAGGTCATTTTTAAAACTCGTGCGCGTCAGGCGACGTCGCTGTGCAGGAAAGCAGGAATTAACAATACTCACATTTGATGAGTCGCTCTCCCATGAGGTAATTGTTCATGGTCTCTGCAACAATTTTGGCTACTTCATCGCAATCAAACTCTACAAATGCGTAGCCTTTGCTGCCACCTGTCTGCAAAGGAAAGATATGAAAAGGGGAAAAAAGATGAATATCCCATAACTCAACCGCTTCACGTCGCACACCTGCGTTTGATGTTTAAGGCTAATCTGACTTCCTTAAACTCATTTAACGCCTTTAAAGCTACAGATCCAAATTAACTGCGTCATTTTTCTTCATGCTTTTGTTCGTACATGGGTTTTATCGCTCTGCCAACAGCTGAGCAGGCGCTAAGCTTTATGCACCACAACACTTTAGGCTCAGTTATCTGACTTCAGACCACAGAGATCTGAGATCATTTTCAGTCTGAGCCGAAACATCCTGCAGGATCACTTGTACAATGACCGGTCACACCGCTGGGACAACTGCAGGATGCAACATCCCCACTAATCTTTATTGTCGCTCAACTTTAAACGCAACACATGTGGAAAGTGAGTGAACGCGTGTTACCTTTTTACTCCTGGACAGCCGCAGCCTCAGGACCTCCCCAAACTGCTGGAAGTAAGACTTGAGCTGCGGTTCAAACAGCCCGAGCGGCAGATGCCCGACATAAATGACCCCTGGGGTCACACGGGTCCCCTGTAAGAAACACACGTTACATCCTGCATCACGGAGAGATGCCTGATAATCCTACTTATTGTTTATTGTAACATTTCTGCTGTTGAACACTGCTTTAGTGGGACTTCCGGTATTAATCCCATTAAAAAGGATCTTTAAAATGCACAGTAATATATCTCCTGTGAGGACAAGGACACAGAACAAACACAGAGGCAGACGTCACAGCTGCCCACTCGCTGTGACCCGAGTCGCCATTTTTAACCAGTCACGTTCTGGGCCTCCCAAAAACTTTGTGACCCCGTCGGGACGAAAATACTACGGATCCACCGTTCGAGTCGAAGTACCGGACTCTATGTACGTTAGCTAAATACTACAGTCATTAAAGAGTATTTAAACATTATAAAAAAAAAAAAAAAAAGGTGAATTCAGGACAGCTGGATTTTCTACGTAGGCCACAAAACGCGCCGCGGTACGGAAAAGGGCGCAACACCTGTTCAACGGTAGCGGCAGCATTGGCTCCCTCGTGTAAGTGAAAGTGAATTCGTGTGTCCGCCCGGCGCCACGGCTTCATCCCGACCCACCTTGCTGCATTTGTTCTTCTTCACCTCCTGCACCTTCTTCTTGAACTCGGACTCCTGAGTGGGGTTCAGAGCCAGCAGCTCTTTAGCCGGATTGTGAGCCGTTTCTACTTTACTTTCAGTCATTTCGGCGACTTCACGATGCGAAACATAAACTGCGACCTGCACGAGCCACGATGGTCTGTCTTTATCCGGTTGCCATGCGGTGACACAGGCAAAGGAGGGCGGAGGAAGGTTTGCTCAACTGCTGTCGACAGTCGTGCGCCCTACACAGCGCCCCCTACAAGCAGGGAGGATTAAATGTATTTTAACAGCCGCAATCATTGTAATTTCAGCAAAATACTATAAATAATATAAAAGAGGCGTCGAAGCCCATTTCTGCCACTTGAAACGAAATCCCTGCTTAAATATTTCGCTTTATTAAGTCTTTGTCTTCATGATTACGACTTATTATCTCCTAATTATGAAATAGCGTCGCATAATTATGACTTTTTTCTGCATACTGTGTATACTGTAGTTTAGAATGTTTGCACACTGGACATTTTCTTTATTTTCTGATTTTAATATATATTTAAATTGTTATAGTCCTATCTTATTTGTTCTTATTATTAGTTTTATATGACTTATTATCTCATAATTGTAAGATATCTCAGTATTAGATAATAAGACATATGTATTTCCTTGAGAGTTTTATGCGATCTGCATGACTATCCTATCATTATGGGGAAATTAATGACACATAAGGTACTATGTCACAATTATTATATAATAGTTCATATTATGATAAAAAGCACTTATCAATGAGACAGAACTTGTGTGGTGGATTTTTGTTTTTTCAAGTGGCAGAAATGGGCTTCCATTAAAATATCTACAAATGAAACATATAGAATAAATGCACACACATACACAAAGGGACTAAAAACTGGGGGCTACATTCAATTGAGTACTCCTACTGTTGTTTGGAAAAATGTTACAGCGTGAAAAAAGGAAAGGGAAGGAGGAGCAGAAGAGGCAAGCTAAAACA
This sequence comes from Gadopsis marmoratus, assembly GCA_036023855.1. Taxonomy (NCBI): domain Eukaryota; kingdom Metazoa; phylum Chordata; class Actinopteri; order Centrarchiformes; family Percichthyidae; genus Gadopsis; species Gadopsis marmoratus. The sequence continues at coordinate 22,883 of JAVQJF010093466.1, forward strand.
AAGGGGGTGGAGTGTTTCCCAGTAGAATAATGAGGCGAGACAGGCTTTACATGCAGATCAGCAGTGCACACGGCAACATCAGTGGCTCTGATTTCATGACATGGCAACAAAAATCATCTACTTCACAGTGAATGGGAGGCCAGAGCAGGCTGAGTTCCCGGTGGATTGCCCTGCTCAGGATGTCAAAGGTAGGAGCAGAAAAGCATGTTACTGTACTATTTAAATGTAACTTTTCAAGAACAGTATTTTAAGGTAAGCGTTGCTCTGTCTGACTGCACACACCTACACACATATCCAAATGTGCAAATATAGTTTCTAAGAATGAATATCTGCATCACCTGCATCATATGATCAGTTTTTTGTACATCTTCCAAACTTCTCCCATATCAACACTTATTGAAAGAAGGTAAATACAATGTGAATATTATAGACTGTAAATCTGAGATGCATTAACAGAATTGAAAAGTCCTGTATGTAGGTTGTAAATGTTATGGAGGTTGTCTGAGCGACAGGCAGCGATACAGCTGCCACTGACAGCTCCTCTCTTGTCACATCGGCTTCACATGTTCTTTATAGTATGCTTCGTTTCAAGCGCGAAGGCAACAGGAAGCAGCTTATTGAGGATTTCAAACATAGTGTTTATAGCAGTAGTTGTTATTTGGCGTTTGGAGCAGGGTGTAACTGTGTGTAACTGTAGAGTCTGCATGCCTCTGTGGCAGTCTGCTTTAAAAATGCTGCTCCACCACTTTCTAATAAGATATATAAATAACACTTTATAAATTGTTCATGCGCTGTACTAAATGGTTTTATTAATGTCAATAAAGAATTTACAAATGCTTATAGATCAGTTTCAAGCCATTATCAAGAAAAAAACACATTTTAATGTAAAATCTCTTTGACCCATGTTTATACTTTCTGTTTGGTAATAATGCAGCAATGGATGGTGGTAATCCTTAATAAGTGCTTAAAAAGTTGTTAAAACTGAAACCTGCAGCTCTTCTCCAGAAGGTAAATGCTCATGCAGCCTGGTTTGATGGTTTGATTCTAATAATGGTATAATTAATCTATAAATAACAATAATACATTATTAATTAACATCTAATAACGCAATTAGTTGTAAACCTTTTAT